>CAAKHD010011710.1:89185-100061 GCA_901007705.1 Fistularia tabacaria
CCCGTTTGTTTCCCCTTTCTTTTTTCCGTGGAGGGATTGCCCCCGTCGTCTGTCTAAATGTTTTTTTCATCGTGTGTGTGTGTGTGTGTGTGTGTGTGTGTGTGTGTGTGTGTGTGTGTGTGTGTGTGTGTGTGTGTGTGTATCAAGTATTGTCACTCCTGTTTCTCAGGAGAAATTTCACTGATAAACTCCGAGCTCAGCCGGGCCATCGCCTTTGTATCACGATGGTTTGTGTATTCCTCCGCTCTCCGGCCTTGTTTGTACCTCCAGTATTCTTTCTTCTGTTTTTGCTCTTTTCCATGTTTGTTTTTTTTTTGTCCTCGTGATTATCGTCATCCACATTTATTTTCCCGGAGGTGGTTGAATCGTCTTCTTTGCTTAAAAGCGTTTCTCACAGACTGACGTGACTTCAGACTGGCATGATTTCAGCCATAAAAGAAGCTCCATTTCTCCAAATGTCAAAAAAAAAACGCACTCGAATGCTTTCTTTCTCATGTAAATATCATCAAAGTCCCACATGATGGACTCCCACCAAAACACCAAGGGTTTATTTTGTACATGGTGAGTTGTATGAAAAACATTTGTTTTTTGCACATTTTTTGTTTCCACGACAAAAGAACTCTTGGCCTTTCATATGAAAGGAAACCTGTCACAGCCCAAATCATATGAATATAGATGACCTGGTGCACGGGGTCTGACAATTCCAGGAGCAGCAGTGTGATCCATAATATTGAGGCTGTCACTATCTATGTGGACATATATATCCATCCATTATGTCTGACACAGGAATTGATTTCTAATACATAAGAAACAGTGAAACAAACTTCAGCATCACAACAGATGAGCTACACTGCAGGGATTCCAATCACCTGCCCAAAATGTCACGGCAAAACTCCGAATACATCACACATGCTCACCTGGACTCCACCAAATGTCATCCAAATTGCTTCATACGCAGTAGAGACCCCCCACACTCCCCCAACCCTCGTTCCACAACTACAGGGTAAGTCCAGATCACATTTTCATTTTTCCAACCGGCACCGCAGCTTCTCACATAAGAGATGATTCATTAGTCATTATCCATAGCCCTTAGCCTCCAGGATCTGGAGGCTGTAATGGCTGTCTTTGGCCGACAACCATTCACTCATTCATTCTATTGCATTATTTTATTTTTTTTTTGGACCCTTGGCGGAAACCGGAGAACCGGGAGGAAACCCACGAAGACACGAGGGAGAACCAGGGATCTTCTTGCTCTTGTGGCAGAGGTGCTCACCGCTGCGTGACCATGCCGCCCATTAGTGGTACAATCCAAAAATTTTGAACAAAAAAAGACTTGTTGAAAACAAATAGTAGCTCTGTTGCCTTGAAATACTGCATCTAACGGCAGAGCATGAGGAAACATGGCAAGGTTGGCACAAAGCCGCCTCCTCCCTCAAACCACAGTCAGGTTAAAATGACACCTCCTGCTATTGTGCAGTTGTTAGTCGGCTATCATAAGTCATAATAAGCGGGGACAGAATTCATGATGTAACTGTGAAACAATAATAATGCAGACTTATGAGGGTCCTTCAGTGTAACTCTTCCAAACTTGCAACGTCACGATCCAGCCACGCACCCACTGAACCGTGGCTCAGTACGGAACTGTCACGCGACTGAGTGAAACTGTTTTTTTTTCCTATTAGAATAGTGAAAATGGTTTTGGAGATGATGCCTTGAAATCTGCAGTCCATCAATGGCATAAAAGTCCCTTTTATCGGGGTGTGCAGAGGAGTGGCGCTATTAAAGATGACAAGCGAAGATGATCCAATTGTAGTCATTTTTTGTTATCAATATTGGTTTCAACACATTCAACTGAAGCTGGGCTCTGTTTCGGAAAATGGAAGAATCTAGAATGCCGGTGACTAGTTGACGCCGTATATGGCACTCATTCGCAACTGGGACGATAGATCCATGTCGCTAGAGGCCTTTTTGTGTTTTGTTTTCAGGGTTGTGAGTTAAGCGAGCTTCCTGCACCCAAGCAATGCGACACAGAAGTAAAAGGCCATATAACCAGGTTGTCATTGTCATTGTCATTGTTGTGACCAATCCCAATAAAGGGTTGATTATCCAGATGGGGATGAAGGAGCTATATTTTATTATCTGTCTGATCACAATTGACAGATTACCTGCACATGAGCACAAATGCAGTCTATATACGAAACAGAAACGGGTAGTCTCGGTTCTTTTGGTTAATAAAGATAAGATAAGATAAGATAAGATAAGATAAGATAAGATAAGATAAGATAAGATAAGATAAGATAAGATAAGATAAGATAAGATAAGATAAGATAAGATAAGATAAGATAAGATAATACTTTATTGATCCCCATAGGGGAAATTCGGGTGTTGCAGCAGCAACAATAGAATGTTCTCAATCGGTGATATAATGAACCTGGGGCCATGATTTCTTACAGGTGCGTCCATGGCAGACAGTGTCTGAAGTCAAATTGGAATTGGAGGACGCAAAAATTAGACATTCGGACTGGTACACCAGCCAGCCAGAGGTGAGGCGGCATGAAGGCGAAGCGCTTTGAAATGTGGAGTACAAAAACCGCCGCTCCTAAAACAAAGATCACTGTGGGAATTATGGCCCAAAAACTTTAAATGGGGGAACAAAAAGGACTAAACTTCCGCCTGAACCCCAAGGCAAGGGATCTCACTCCCAGAAATATCTATACCTGCCAGATCTAAAAAAAACAAACAAACTCACAATACAAGACCGTTCCAGGGCATCACAGTTGGTAGAAGGTCCCTGGTTCAATTCCAACAGGAGGCCTTCCTGTTTGGAGTCTCCATGTTCTCCCTGTATCTGCATGGGTTTCCTCCCATAGTCCAAAAACATGCAGGAGGTTCATTGGAGACTCTAAATTTACCAGACGTGTTCGTGAGAGAATGACTGGTCGGTGTGTCTCTCCATGCGGTCCTATGATCGAAAGGGGCCGGTCTCTCGCCCAATGATAAGGCTTGCCAGAAAAAAAAAAAAAAACAGAAAAAAATGGATGACCAAAAGGAAATTGGACATGTATCAGTTATTTTTAACATTTACTGTACATCTAGATATGGACTGTAATATTCTGGGTGTCAAAAATATTATGAGTCAGGCCATCCAGACAAAAAAAAACCTAAAAAAAAATTCATTTATGCAGTGTTTTATAATCCAAGGTCAATGACTGATTGAAAGATAGCTGCGATAAATGAGATTTGGAAGGTAAACAGTCTCGATGCTGCCAGAGTCCAATTTTCAGTAGGTGTTATTCTGGCAGAAGGGAGAACAAGAGAAAACACCAGAAATCCAAAGATCCCGACGTTCTGAAATCCTAAGCATGAGGGCCTGTGGGAGAAAAGCTGGGGGGGGGGGGCAAAAACAAATGACACAAAGGCATGAATAAGGATTTTAGCATCAGGCAAGGACAGAAAAAGATCTGTTTTATCTTTGCTTCACAGGAGAAAGCCAGCAACCATGCGCTTCTACCTTCAGTTGGGTTTTATTTATTTTTTATTGTTCAAAGGTGTGTTTTGCAGTAGTGTCAAGAAGTGCACTGAAGGGTTTTTCATTTCCTCAGTCCTCAAACTTCTCTTCAGCGCCTCTCCCGTGTGTCATATACGACCCAAGTCAATGCCGAGACCCTCGGCGAGCATTTTCAATGCCGGTAATCAATTAAAACCTCGCCCCCCCCTCCGGGTGACCTCCATCAGCCCGCCTACTCAAAAGTATACCTACAGCATGATTATAACAATGTGCCCTGATCAATAGCTTCATTGACATCAAAATTGACACGACACAGAATGTCATTCGGCACTTTTTAACGCCGCTTTCAGTGGAATAACATCTCCAGAAAGTTGATAGAAGCCGCTCCACTGAGAGTGTTTTTCATAAAGTCGGCGGGGAGTTCATCCAGAAACAACTCTTTCTAACACTTGTGAAAAGAAAGGGAAGTTGGAGGCGCTACGAATGTCGACATCTGTAATTATTTAGGGACTCCGGGTCAAGGCATCGCCGCTTTGAAGAAAGTTTATCCGCTCCAGTTGTTAGAAGAGATGAAAGAACTACTGAAAATAAAAGATTGATTTACAATATTCACCATCACACAGTGATTTTTAGGTAACAGGAGATCCAGGAGACGTCTATGTAATCAGTCCAGACACTGAAACCCAAGACTTTTTTCTTTTTTTTATTATTATTTTTATTTAATCTGACTTAAGTCACATTTTTCATCGCTCTAATCCTTTTCACTTCATCATCTGTTTGATCGCACAGGGGCTCTGAGAAGAGGCAAACATTTTAAAAATGCGGAAAAACAAAAAAATTATCAGGTGAAAACAATTTAAAAAAACAAAAAAAAAACAAAAACAGCCGGCGTTCCAAACAGCGTCATGTAATTTCACCGAAACATTTCCTTTGGGAACGGAAAAGTCAAACTGGGGTGTAATTTGCAATTTGCCTCTTTTTGAAAAGTGCGTTTTACAGGATTTCTATTTCCTCTTCAACTGCAAGGAGGTCCGACCGACCAGCTGTACCACACAGAGCACGATGAAGAGCGCTGATGGGAAAAGCAATACAATACATGTTAACACGACCAAAGACTCATCATCAACGGCTTCATTTCGATCAATACAAGCAGGAAGTATTGAGCAAGGCCATATCTGATAAAATACCACTGGTCCTTTTGTTACGAAAATTTTGGTGATCTAAACCCGGAGCCCGTGTGAAATGTGATGAATCAATAATAGTCTTGTTTCATAAAATGACATGTTTGTTCAAGGGTTAGATGGAGACAGATGAGTTGCCGTGGTGACCCCCGAGGGGAGCAGCTAAAAGGAGCAGGAGACGAAGATGAAAACATTTGTTAAAATTCTTTTTTAGTTCAAGGGTGACATTGAATGAGCAATTTTAAAATAAAATAAATGCATGAGCATAAGCCATCGTGTCGAAACTGTCGAAAATGGCCATCGAAATTATCGGCAGTGAATTTGAGAAAAACGTGGCTTCCGACTCAAATGCTCTTGATTGTGGGATTAAATAATCAAAATTTTGTTTCTATCATTTGAGAACCGTGATCGTTCCTGTTAAAAGTCCGCCACTCCCGGTCGGCGGTCTTTGGCAGGACGACCCGGTGGCCCGGCGTCACCAAGATCTGCAAAGCCATCGAAACCACCAGACCGCACATCCGAAGACACGTTTTGCGAGCCGGTTTATGGAACGCAGACTTGCCTTGAAGGTACAAAGCTAACAAGAATGAGGTTGCTCCTGACAATTGAGAGATTTCTATTCCCATATTAAATTCAAACTTAGCCCTGTGCCTTCTAGATAGGTTATTGATCAACACACGAATAACAGAGGGACTGTCTGTGGAGAAATATGTCAGTCAGATAAATTAGGTAATGCTTCCCTCGCTTCTGACACAAATTGCTTCACCTCATGTCTTGAGAGATGAATACCGTCCCATTTAAGTAAATGTCCTCGCCCCCAATATGAATCAAAGTGGTCAATACAATTATTACCAGCAGCGGTGCAGAGAGTCTGGAGCCATGAATTGAAAAGGCAGCTGAGCAAAAAAAAAAAAAAAAATTATATTTCTGTGAAAAAGACCAACTAAATCCAACTCCTGTGGACGGCAGCGCCCAGCCACAGGAATCATCATGACATCATTACCGGCTGTTTGTAAAAATCGATGCTAGGACAGAGGGATCAGTTACCCAAGGTGGGGATTCATTTGCTGCGTTTTATATTCTCAGGTAATAATAGCTAGAATAATATGATAATCATTTTGAACTGAGGGGTGGGGCCGCAGCGGTCAGCACTTCTGCCTCACAGCGAGAAGGTTCCTGGTTCAGTTCCGACCGGGGCCTCTCTGTGAGAAGTCTCCATGCTCTCCCCGTGTCTCTGTCTCCTCAAGTTTACTCATTCTGTCCAACACTCTCCAATAGATTTATTGGAGAACCCAAATTGTCCAGACGTGTGAATGAGAGGGTGAATGGTTGTTTCCCTGTATTTTGAAATGTGAATGAGAGGGTGAATGTTGTATGTCTCTATTAGATATGAATGAGAGGATGGATGTTGTATGTCCTTATGTAATATGTGGGTGAGAGGGTGAACGCTTATATGTCCTTATGTGAATGAGAACCAGTTTATTGGAACCGGTAGTTTTATCTCGAACCTGAATTGTCCAGACATGTAAATCGGAGATTGAATGCTGTATGTCTCTATCTGACATGTGAATGAGAGGGTTAATGTTGTTTGTTTCTATATGATGTGAATGAAAGGATGAATGGTTGTCTGTCCTTATATAATATGTGAATCAGAGGGTGAACGGTTCCTTGCCTATATTTTGACATGTGAATGAGAGAGTGAATGTTGTTTGTCTCCATTCTACCTGAATGGGAGGATGGATTGTTGTATGTTCTTGTATCACATGTGAGCGAGAAAAAGCTTCTTGGAACCAGTAGATTTATATCGAACCTTAATTGTCCATACATGTGAATTGGAGAAAGAATGTAGTACGTCTCTATTTGACATGGGAATGAGAGGTTGAATGTTGTTTGTCTCGATAGGATGTGAATGAGAGGGTGAATGGTTATATTTATCTATTTGACAAGTGAATGAGAGGGTAAATGGCTGTTTGTCCCTATTTGTGGCCCTGGCGACTGAATCCACCCTTTCGCTTAATAACACTGGGTTGGGCTCCCCCTGACCCCGAGCACAGGATAATGTATGTACATATAGATAATGAACACATGAATGAATTTTAAACTGTTTTCTTATATCATCACTGAATGTTCCCTGCTATCGATGGGGTTTTTACTGTTGTAGTTTTCATCAAAGTCGCCACTTTAGAAAATCATCAAACCTCGTGGAAGCGTCATGGCCAGAAAAAACAGGGTCATGTGGTACAAAACTCCCGGGAAGATATTTGTGTGGGCTTTGGAGAGCACATAAGAAATTGTACTTTCCTTCGAGATGCTCTTGGCCTTTGTGGAAAAGCGTTAAATTCTATAGGAGATGACGTGCATTGATCAGCCGCATGTTGGCACAAGTGCGCCGTCATCGGTGTGAAAAAATGATTTTTATTCTCGTTTTTTATACTCGTTTTCACATTGGGGTAGTCTTTATCTGTCTCGCTTCACAGCAGGAGGGTACGAGGTTCAAGGGCTTTCTGAGTAGCGCCGGTATGTTTTCCCGGGAAAGACTCCCTCCGGGTTTTCTGATTTCCCTCACGACCCGACGTGCAAGGATGGTCCATTCAGATCGTCTGTAAGTGCAAATGTTATCGTGCTCATGTTGTCGATATAAGGTCATGTGATCGAGCGGCGCTCATGCCATGGTTGTGCAGGGTTGGTCTGATGTGCGTCCTACAGTGGAGTCTGATAGGGTCTTAACAATAATAATAAAAACACATTTTATTCAGGCAACTTACTACAGCCTCAAGGACAGACAGATACATGTAAACAAAATACAGATTTAAAAGAAACACGAAAAGTCACCAAGTAATTGCCATTTTTTTACCCAAAATTTATTTTTTATTTTTTTGTGTTTTCTGAAAAACTTGAATGACTCAGTCGATTATTTTGAGAAGTTGATGACATTTTTTCTATTTTTAAATCATTTTAAAATCAGCAACTATATTGGCGGGAGGTTTTTCTCATTAATGTTTATTTCTGAGGCTCTGCAATATGGAGACAATGTATTGTCAGAATATAGGAAGGTTAAAATCCCTTTGTTTGCACATGAAGATAATGGTTCAACCTTGAGAAAAAAAAGAAAAACACCCCAGAGTGTTTTTCTTTTTTTGAACGGTGGGGGAAATTATTGATTGTAAAAAGTACGGTAAAAAAAAAGTCATTGATTGTAATTAATATTTCTTCAAAAGTCAGGTTACAGCGCGTTTACGACACCACGGTTTCTATGAAGGTAACACCCCCGTGAAGACGTTTCCACAAATAGCACTTATACATTTAGGCCGAGGCTGCGGAACGCGAGAACGTTTTAACTGCCGGCAAAGAAGACCAGGAAGTATCAAAGCTGTGGTTTTCTATCCGAGGCAGAGAAGTTTTTATTCATTGTAGAGACTTTTCTGCAGTCCTCCAGCCTCTGTCTGTCTTTAATTATTAATTTCAGGGCATTTGTTATTGTATTCACTGCGAGTCTTCGGCGTTTCCCTCCTCAGCTCCATGGAAATTGAATCTCCTCTCTGGTGTGGCGCTAATGCAGGCAGTTCAGTTCCTAATGGATTGAGTGCATATTGAATGCTTCAGTTGCTCCTCAGGGTAGGTGCAGCTTAGTGAAGGAATTAGCCCAGCGCCCTGAAAGATGAGAGGGGAGAATAGAGCCCAAATAGAAAAGCTCCATCTTTGTTCCTCCCGATATTCCTCTTTCTTCCTTTTCTTCTGCAATCTCATCTCTCCATTCCTCTCCTTCCTCATTTCCTTATCCTCGTACGCAGCCTTTCAGAAACTTTACCACGCCAGTCAACTGCCTCTCGCTGACTGACTGGCTGACTGGCCAGAACTGGGTCATAAGACTTAATTACCCCGCGCCTGGTGGGACCCAGACAAAATGTCAAGATGTACCTTACAAATAAAAAACAAACGCCGCCTCTGTTCACCAGGGCCTGCGACCTGGAGTGAGGTCGTGTTTGATGTTCTTGCATCAGAATTTCAGAACGCTATTTTTTTTAGATATAAAACTCCTGGCCTAGAGGGCACGGCTTCATGTCTGTGTATGGGCTCTAATTTAAAAAAGCATTTCATCTCATGGACTTATGTCAGCCCTTGATGTATTTAAGAGACCTAATTCTCAAACCGTAAACAATTTACAAGCCCTATCACAAATCTCTCTATATGGACATCACGCGTAACATGAACCGCCAGATAAGGGTCATATCTTTTCTTCATCATTTTTCCTAATCAGATCAATTTATTTCGCCGTGCACCTGATTTGTTCGGTTAATCCCAACATGCCGTGTCGGTGTTTGTTTAGCAAAAATGTAATTAAAATTATTCCATTGGTACCACTTATGTCATAAATACGGGTGTTAATTTGATTTTTCAATCTGCCTGCAGTCAGTGTTTGCAGGTGTGGAGCGCACATGTGACACCACAGGACACAGAGAAGCAGTGGAGTGACTTTTTTTTTTAATTTGTATAGGAAAATAACAAATTCCAATAATTAAAGTGAATGGTAAATGGCCTCCGCTGACGGAGCGCGTTCAGCACCTTGGGGTTTCACGCTAGATTACATTCACCCATTCGCGCACCGGCTGTGTGTGAATGGGTGAATGGTGGGATGCACGCTCCACCAGCTGAGCCGTAGCCAAATGGAGAATTGATAGGGACATTAAAGAAGGGAAATTATTTTACAATCATAATGGCAATGACCCCTTATACATATATATATATATATATATATATATATATATATATATATATATATATATATATATATATATATATATATATATATATGTATATGTATGTGTATATGTATATATGTATATGTATATGTATATATGTGTGTGTGTGTGTGTTTGGGTCTGAATGCTAAAGTGTCCTTGAACAAGACGCTGAATCCTGTATTTATAAATCTTTTTATATATTTTTTTTCCTTTTTTTATTTGTAATGCATGCAATTAGCTGGTGTAAAGGTTGGAGAAGCAGAAATACTACAACAAGGGCATTGCAACTGAGTCGTTTGTAATTGTTCCATACGGTGGAAATAGATATAGTACGGAGACTGACGTTATTACATTTAGCTAGAGTAGAATCAGTTCATCATGTGATGAATGTTTTTCTATGTGTAAACGAGTGTGCGTTGTTAACATCCATGGCATCCCCCGAATACTGTATAGCAGCGGCCCCCAGCCTTTTTTTATACCAGGAACCAGTTTTGTACATGAAAGTGTTTCCGAGGACCTGTTAGAGGCGCTGGGGTTCATATAACAAAAACTTTTGCCATTCACTGCAAATAACCGCAGCGCTTGTGGATCAACTGTCACGATGTTGTTGTATAACCTATGTTGGAATCTTGATATTTTCTTTTAAATGCAGCTTTATTTTTGTTCGCTGTCTGCGACGCGTCTGCGGTCTCACCTTTTGCTCATTTCCTCCTGAAAAAGCTCTCCAGCGACTTTTGTTTCTGGCTCATGTTTTTTCATGGGCTAGCTTGTGGTAGCTGATGTGCGGAATGGTGCGATGGAGTTGAGTGCGGCAGCAAGGAAACAGTCGTTTTTCATAATAAGATCCAGGAGGTCTAATGCAAAAAACTATTATTTGTACAAAGAAAGATTTTATTTGCAGACCGATACCAGGCGATCCGCGGAGCGGTATCGGTCCAGGGGCCGGGGGTTGGGGACCCCTGCCTTGTACTAATTTAGAGCATAATTTGCTTTGCTTATGTGTGAGAAAACACCTGACGTACAATGACTATGTTGGATTTTTCCGCTAACTTATTTTGTTTTGAGTCAAGTACTGACTGTTACTGAATGATTATTAATGTTGTTTTAAGTCAGTATTACAACGGATGACGTGACTTGAATTGGACAGTGCTCAGTTTGAAGTCTCACCGTTAACCTGATGATTTTGTAAGATGGAAGTTTTAATGGGGAGGGACCTTCTTTGGCTCACTCTACATGATCAGTCATTCATTCTTTCACTCGACAATTCCTCCTTTTTTGGTCGCCGATCCCTGTTGCCTTTTTTTTTTTTTTTTTTTTTTGTTTTTTTTGGTATTTTTTTTTTTTTTTTTTTTCGGACCTCTGCTGTGTTTCAGACCTCCCCCCAGGCGCGGGCTCTGACCTCAGGCATTTTTTTTTGCCCTGGTTAATATTCAAAAACCCGTGGG
>CAAKHD010011710.1:100081-115139 GCA_901007705.1 Fistularia tabacaria
ACCTTATGATTTTGTAAAAGGGAAGTTTTAATGGGGAGGGACCTTTTTTGGCCCCCTCTACATGATCAGTTATTTATTTTTTCACTCGACAATTCCTCCTTTTTTGGTCGCCGATCCCTGTTGCCTTTTTTTTTTTTTTTTTTTTTGTATTTTTTTCTGATTCTCTTTTTTTTTTTTTTTTTTTTTTTTTTTGTATTTTTTGGTATTTTATTTTTCTTTTCATCTCGGACCTCTGCTGTGTCTCAGACCTCGCCGCAGGCGCGGGCTCTGACCTCAGGCATTTATTTTTGCCCTGGTTAATATTCAAAAACACGTGGGTATGTTGGCCCTCAGTTTCAAAATGTAACGCCATTCTCTGCAGGACTTCCACAATGTGTTGGTCTTCATAGGTTGTTTTGTAAATTCGGCACTTGTAGTCACAGTTTAATATATTATTGCAAATTTATTTGCAGCTCCTATGGGATGAAGAGAGGGAGATGCTCCTTTGGTCTTTTATTTTTATCTAATATATATAGAGAGAGCATCGTGTTGCATTCACAGGAGCCCAGGACGAATCGACCGATCACTTTTGATAGTTTGACAGGTTTGATAGTTTCATCCAGCGTTGCTTCCTGAAGGGAAGTTGTCCTGCATTTGGTTTTGGTCGATGTTTACTATTTCGTAAAACACTTTGAATTTAAATGTTCACACCACAAATCATCTTCCTTCAAATATAAGTGATTATTCTCCCGTATTCTCCCAAAAAAACAGCCCCCCCCCCCAACCCCCGAAGCCCTCTGTATGAAATTAAATGGGCTTTCAACCAACTCCAATCAAAGCTAATGCTGGGCGACAGTGACAGATTGTTGTTCAAGTGAATCACACGTATCCCCAAGTTTCTCATTTGCGAGAATGGCTTGAGAATTCGAACCCGAACCAAAATGCAAATCATTCTTATCGATTTGTAACTGAGACTTTAATCATCATAATGCTAAAAAATTTTGGCCGGAGGTCATGGATTGTAACGGGAACCAGGGGCCTGCATGCTTTTTGACCTTTTATATTCATTTGAATGGATATATTTTCACCAGGAAGGGACTGGGAATGAGAGCTGCAAAACGGCAAGTATAACTCCCAAAAATATTCCAGGAACCAAATATGTGATTTCATTTGACTCCGTAGAACTCCGTTGGCAAAATAAAGCGAGTAATGAGGCAAAGTAAAGCACGTAGAGTATCCTAGGAGCGCTTTTGTCTGGAAAAGAAGCCAACTGAAGCTCAAAATGGTGTCAAAATCAAATTATTCGAACGTTGCTTGAAATATAAAAGAATTTCGTATGAAGCCAGGAATGACTCAGCTGAGAACAAGTGACTGAAACGGTTTGAAGTGCAGGTTGCAGGATGAGAAACAGCCTAGTTTTAAAGCTGAGCTCACTTTTCTTTGGATAAATTCAGCCCATAGTTATTAAGAATGTCACAGACACCACCTGGTTTAACTTTTGAGTCTACTTTCAGGGCTGGAGAAGGAGAGCAAACGCCTCTGTGAGGCCTACTGGGGTTTTCCTTTTTTTTTTTTTTTTTTTAGCTTTGATTTCGTTTTTGGGATTTTATTAATATCACGTTCTTATTTCTGGCTTGTATGTGTTCCTGATTCCTACCATTTCAGTGCTTCACTGGAGCCCAGAGCAGAACTTCTGCCATGATCCCACCCCCAAATAGATTTCTCATTTTTCACAGCTTATATTCTACGCTGTGAGCGAGTCGAAAACAACAACCCCATCATTCAAGAATTCAGTGCAAACAAAATATATATCATCCACTTTGAAATCAGCGGTTGTGAGTCGTCTCTCTGTCTGCTTGGTGAAGCATCCTGGGGGCGACAAACCGAACCCTCATTTGCTCCTGATCATCTGCTCAGTTAGGTGAATATAGTCATTATATTTCACGTATCTGCTTGTGCATGAGAAGGGCTGGGGTCTCCAATGACCCTACTATGTTATTTTGGTCGGTGTAAGACAGGCCTGTCCAAAGTCCGTCCCGCGGGCCAAACGCGGCCCGTGTTCGTATTTACACCGGCCCGCAGCCTCTGTCATAAAATCAATAATATGCGTCCGCCGGCACTGTCGCATTGATTTTATAACACAGTAGAGTCCAGTGTTATGAAATCAATGCATTTGGAAACCAACTTGTACACTGAGCCTTGCATATTCAGGCTTTGCTAAAAGGCCACATCCTTTCATGTAAGTGCTTTTTCACGTCTCTCAATTCTGTCCTATCATGTCATTTATATATATGTCCTATTATGTCATTTATATTAGTTCACATAAAACACTCCCATCCATCTGCTCCCGGCCGCCCGGCCCCTCTGTCAAATTTTGGCACCCACTGTGGCCCGCCAGTCCAAAAAGTTTGCCCGTCCCTGGTGTGGGAGAGAACAAGAGGACGGAGAGGAAAACTCACGCAAACATGGGGAGAACGTGCAAAAACTCCGAACAGAAAGGGAGGAGCTAAAGAAGATCTCACAGCTGGTGGATATCCGTGCTACATTTCAAGCATCCAGTGCAGATTGTGAAAGAGGCTTGAGTTTAATGAATCATATCAAAACAGCATCAAAAAATCATCTTCAAGTAGCACATTTGGACCAGCTGATGCGCACTAAGTCGAAAAAGCAGACGGGGGCCATCAAGTGTACAACCATCGGAGACGTGAGAAGGACAGACGGGAAAAATGAGGTTAAATTAAAGTCTTCAATCAGATTTATTCTTCTCTAGTGTCATTTATTAAGAATTTCAATTTATGAATATTGATCATTTAATACTGTTACTAGTTTATAAGTCGTAGAATTGCGAATAAAAATTGTGTAATTACATCATTTTTAGACAAAGAGTTACAGGAGCAGGACTGTCTCCCAGCAGGAGCTTCAAATACTGGCATACGAACTCATATTCATAACACAAGTCTGAGCTTCATAATAAAATTGCTAAATGTGTTTTCAAAATTGGAGTGTATCGTTGGATTGGTTCGGTTGAAAGTTCATGTTTAGCCATGGTTACAATGAATATTTGTACGGTGGCCCCTCAAGATACATATCACTTTACTACGTACTTTTTAAGATACGAAGCACGATTTGAGCAAATTTTATCCTCGAAATGCGGGAAAAAAAAATGATCATACGAATACGAAAGCGAGAAAATCAAAATAAAAAATTTGCGCGGTACATGCCGAGAGACCTCCCAAAGCTCGAATACGCTTCTAGCGACAGTGATTCAGAGGAAATTTTTTTTTTTTTTTAAAAAGGAGTGAAGATAATTAAAATTCGAAAGTAAGTGAGTTAATTAGGTTAATTAAGTTAATTTTAATGTAATAATCATAATGTTTATTGCAATGTTAAGTTCATTTTAAGTGTACTTTTTTCACTCAGTGTCTATGTTTGTAGCCTCTCTCGCACCCTCTTTACCACCAGTTGCCACCTGCAGTCGATTGTGTATGAGGTGAGGGTTCATAAAACAACACTATAATAAGATAAGATAAGATAAGATAAGATAAGATAAGATAAGATAAGATAAGATAAGATAAGATAAGATAAGATAAGATAAGATAAGGTAAGATAAGATAAGATAAGATAATACTATATTGATCCCCATAGGGGACATTCGTTTGTCGCAGCAGCGCAACAATTAAAGAAAAAAAATTACAACAACCATAATTTTTTTCATAATTATTTCTTCAATAATCATAATTTATTAGTATACTACAGAATGTAGTATATGCTATAGTATTATTAGTATCTTTCTTTTCTTGTTTTTTTTTCTAGATTAATATCCTTATTTTTTGAGTTTGGGGGGGCATGGGGGGGGTTGCAACACATTATTTTGCTTTCTATAATTTTAAATGGGGACAATTCATTTGAGATAGGAAAAAAAATCAACACACAAACCCACCTCTGGAAGAAATTACATTTGAATGTCAAACGGTCCACTGTATTTCCAATTATGTTAACATACGACACAAGTCGAGGACATATTTTTGTCTTTTTCATTGGAAGTGGACTCCATGAAAAGCAATCGTATACTGTAATTTGATTCTTCTAATAAACCATGTAACCTGGACGGCTGTGATACCAGCGTGACCGCAGCACGGGAGTTTGTGTATTTGGTCAGACATAAGAAAAATTAGAGGGAACATTGGTTGGCATCCCTCCAATCGGGAGGTTGGCGGTTCAATCAGCGTCATTGAACCTTCCCAGTCGAACACAATGGTCCGGTTGGCGCCTTTGAATGGCAGCTCTGCCGCCATTGGCCCGTGAATGGGTCAATATGAGATCCAGAGTCGACCGCGAGTTGTCGGGGCAATTGGAGGTCATTCTATTAGATATCATTTTATTTTGCCATTCAATCGCATCTCCTGTCAAATGATTGTGGATCAGAATGGGAAAAAAAGGACCCTCAAATATCCCTCTTCTTTGCGATGACTTCAGCAGAATTATAACGGAAAATAAAAAGTAGCTTCGCAGCCGTTCGCTGACAAAGGACTCGGCTGTTCTCATATTCAGACGTACTCTTTGCTTTTGCTAGACTTCTCCATCAGAGCTGTCAGCTCCGAGCCGTCTCCCGCCCGGACTGCCGTGAATCTGGCCGCGATGCGGGGAAAGCTAACTGGCGTTAACAGCCCAAACCCCGGTTACACATCAAAAATAATACCCAGCTCAATATATGCAGCTCCGAGGCCCCATTAATACATGCAGGCTCAAGTGCTTCACACGCAGTTGTTTACAACCCCCCAGGTCATTTCAGCGGTATCTATTCCCCACTGACTTTTACCTCACGCACAGAGTGTGCATCAAGTTCAGGCGTCTAATCGCACTCGCGGTAATATTCTAGGGGAAGCAGCCAGATGAAATCACCTAAATATGGATGTGCATGACAAAAGTCTGTAACTCGAACCGCTGTATCCTGCGCTCGCTCAATCTGGAAAACTGGAGCTGCAGCCCCCCCCCAAAAAAACCCTCCACATTTAGATGGATTCTATACAGGAAAAAAAATTAATTAATTTGCTAATTGTATTTAATTTAAGGACCATGAAAGGGCCTGTGCAATTTTAATTAAATCTGCAAGCAGTTTAATTAAAGAACCATTCACATACGTACATAGGAGAGACATTATAGTGGAGAGATACAGTATATTGGGTGTCAAATGGAAAAAAAATATATCATATTCAGAAAATGATTCTTCTACCTTATTACAAATTTTCCTCACGATACAAATATTTCACAAGTTGCACAAAAAGTATGCATTTGCGATGTTACACATCCTCCTGATGAGCCCAACTCTGAAGTTCAAGCTTTCAAATGAAGAAATAAATATGTTCATCTGGAAATGCTGGGGGGGTCTTGGTGGTGTTGACGATGCTCTCCCGAGCCCGCGTGGGTTTTCTCTCTTTTTTTTTTTTTTTTTTTTCTCGCCGGTCTTCAGATTCCGCCTCGTGATCGATCTGTCCCGGGCGAAAACGGCCTTTCGCGTTATGTCAAGCTCTCGGTGACCCCGCGCAGGATCAGCGAAATAGGAAACGGTGTAAAATCGATGGATATGAAAACAGCGGAGCTCGGTCTGAAGCCATGATGAAACTGTGAAAAAACATACTTTGACTTGAGGGTGACTAAATATTTGATGTCATTTAGAATACACAGATGCTCGATGCAGCCGCAGCGGAGAGTGCAGCGCGCATCGTGTTGGCCTGTCCTTTTTTATTCTGTCTTTATTGTGCTCACCGGTTCTGTGCCCTGAGGATCGGCGAAGAAGCGCAGGAGTTTTGAAAACAGTTGTCAGGAAAAGAGTTAATAATAAACCACAACCATGTGAGAAATATAAGAGAAATATGAGAAATATAAGACTGGACACAGAGGATATTTTTTATAAGTTGAGTGTATTTTAAGAATTGTTTGTGCTCTTTCTTTTCCCATTTTGCATTTTCATATTGCTGTTATAACAAAAATTATCACAATGATAATAACAATAAAGTAAGAGTAAACATGATTATTAATATTAAAAATGGTAGCAGCAATAATGATAATAATAATGGTATTAGTAGGAAAAATAATAACAATAATTTCAACAGTAATTATAATGATTATAACAGTATTGTGATGTAACAATAATAACAATAATGGTAGCATGATTGTGATTTTGTAGTAATAATTATAATGATAATCAGAACAATAATGATAATAAAAATAATAATAATAAAAATAATAACACCCAGCGATAGCCGGGATAGGTTAGGACTGGGTAAGGGGTACATAACAAAAAAATGAATGAATTAAAGACTATAAGAAGAATGACAAGAGTTTACTTCAACCAAGCAGTCAAAAAGATGAATTAGATGTATCCACACTTGTCAATGTGTTTCATAAGTGTTTATAGGCACGTTGACGTCTCTCCGCTCTTGTAATGGAGGGTGAATACAAATTGCTCAAATAATTTGGTCGAACTATGATCGCTGTCAAAATTGACAGAAATTACAGTCAAATTCTCCCCCCAAAAAGATTTTCAGTGCCATTATTTGACAATCGTTTATCATTTAATAGAAAATAGTCCAACTACAAAAGGGCCAAAGACTTCACTTTAATCACTCCTTCTTTGACTTCTGTGGTTTTTGTCCCCTGTTGAAACTCTTAAGTAGAAACCATTTCAGATGCGCAATGTCAAGTGTTTCTATGATGCATTAAAAATTGATGATTCCGATATTTTCAATATTTCCAGCGGATGTAAATCAAATTGGCCATCTTCATATCTTTAAATAGAAGTCTAGACTCCGGGTGGCATCACTCTCCTGACTGAACGCTTCAGTCTGCGCATTTACATCCGTCCTCCCAGCCGGGCGCCGAGGCAGATATTTTCTGCAACCGCCGGCTTAAGGCCGAGGAGAAGGAGTGCGGGGAGAGATGTGAATACAATATCTGGAGGACACTTTCTAATGAGAGCGGAGGGAAGCTGAGAGGAAGCAGCGAGGTGGGGGAGTGAGGTGACTGCCAGCGTGGCCGGAGGGGCTTCTGCAAGGGAGGGAGATGGAGGAAAAAAAAATGGAGGGGAAGCCTTGGAGTGCGATGGAACTGTGTGAGGCCGGGCTCCACATTCAAAGAGGAGGCAGATGGACAAGGCCGTAGCCAGGAGTGGTGGCTGCAAGGGTCGTGGAGAATGATGAATTTAACAGGAATGGACAGAGAGGACAGTCACGGGGATCCGGCTTTAGCGGGGGAAACCCGTGAATTAAAGATGTCACACTGATGTTTGGGTTTTTTTGTCCCCGAGGATTTCCACGCCGGACGATCAGAATGTAATGTCGTGTTTTTGTTTCTCGCACGAATTTTGAATTCAAACGGTAGCTTCGAGACAGATCGCGATTTCTTTTGTTCGGGGGAAAAAATAAAATAATCGCCCGGAATTTCATAAATATTGATTTTGTCGGTTCTTATCAGCGCGCACCATTTGTACGGGGGGTGATAAATTTCAGGGGGACCTTGAATTCAGAGACTCAGCGCCTGTGAAAAGATTCAGCCGACCAGCCAAATCCTCGCACGCCGGTGAAATCGCAGCCCCGTCTCTTCCGCTAAACTCGCGCAGCAACGTTTAAACAACAAACACTGCACAATAAATAGCACCACTAATATCCAAAGAATGGATGAACGTCCTTGAATTCAGCAGAGAGCGACTGGTTTCCGGCATTGGCAACCCTGGGTCGCTACGCAGACGGGCGTCCTTCTCTTTTGGAAGGTTGGCGGTTTGATTCCCGGCTCCTCATGCCTGTATGTGGACGTTTCTCCAGATGGTCCGACGAGGCAACCTTGCCGTTCGGTTAGAATGTAAGCGGAGGAGGGAACATCACAAGCGATGCACGCGCTGTACGAACGTTAGCCCCGATTGTTAGCGCTAGCTCTCCGGTCTGATTAGTAACCTGTGGTCAAAGCGAGCTAACATTGATTTGGTTTTAATACCTAGCCGGGTATTGCTACACCGCATTGTTAATAATGTTTGTCAATAGAGTTTCAAATTAAAAAGTGCAGGATCGTGTTCTGAGTCTGAATATTCAGACAAAGACTGGAGACTTCGGGGAACGTCTTTGACAGGGTCTGAGGGCTTCTTTACTAACCCGCGGCAAAGTTTGGTTCATATTGTAACCGACTGTGAACAGTAATAATGATGGGGTTGGGCTTTGGATGTTTTCAGGCTAAAGTTTTAATTCCTAACAGATTTTTAATCACGAGTTAAGATTGCTAAAACACCCTCTGTGATGGTGAATAGTCCATTCACCTCATCCCGCTTAAGATTTATTTGCGTCGGCATAGCACATAAAGAAAAAACAAATAAACCAAAACGTAATTTACTCCAATATCCATTGAAGAATTTTTAATATTACAGTGAGACTATTTGTCGGAGGGGTGGAAGCGCACACAGGGAAACCAAAGGAAATAATCATCTAAAAGTGCCTTTACATGAACTCAAGCCTGGAGAGCAGCTGACCTTTGCTCCTCAGCGCCCGGGCGGTAAAGACATCTAACTGCTCAAATCACCGGAGGTCGTGTCCGTCTTCTTCCTCGATCCTTTAATAGATCGCCCTTGTCCTCCATCATCTTATCAAGAAATTATTTATTTCAACCAGTGTGGAAAAATCTCTTAGTGTGCATACAGGGGCATCATTAAATGTTGATGTGTGTTTAATGAAGGGTTGCATAGCTTCTTTCTCTCCAAGTGCGTGGGCAAATTAAGCCAACTAATGATCTGCTGTTAACGCTCTGTTTTATTTCCATCCAATTATTTAAACACAGCCAATTAACTTGATGAATTGTACTAATTAATGGTTATTGCTTTTATGTGGCTTTTGTGCTTCCAGGTTTGCGGTGAGCTCCACGTGCCAAATTTCACTATTTACTATTCCTCCCAACAATTGTTGCCTAAATCCTACAGTGGTTTGACACCAGGGGGACACGTTGCTAAGAGCAGTTTGGTACAACAAACAAACGATCCGATCGCACCTCCGAAACCCGAGACGGTCTCTTGTTACCTTGATTTAATTACTTCCCGGTTTAAAAAAAATAATAATAATACCAATAATAAAGTGGCTATAAGTCAACCGGAAGAGGTTGGAGAATGAAGGAAGATGCGCGCGCGCGTGTGTGTATGTGTGTGTGTGTGTGTGTGTTTGTGTGTGTGTGTGTGTGTGTGTGCGCCCGACCCAGAGTAATTTTGAAAAGGAATTCCCACAGGAAGTCTTGGCAGATGTAGGCTTTTGGCATATCTGACACAGACTCCCATTGGCTGTGGTTTAATGTGCACGCCGCTTCAGACTGTTAATGAAATCACAGAGCTTTGGGCCTCTGCTCAGCCTGATAGGATATTATTTTGTTTCCAACAAGACTAAATATTGGACTGGAAATATCTACCTGTTGCACTGCCTTCATCTGAACTGGCAGGTCGTTTCAGGAATAAGTTACTGTTCTGGTTTTGTCTCAGGTAATATCAGCAGAGCAAAATAAAGGCAAGGAGTTCTATAGGAGAGAAGATATTGGACTTTTGTATCCGCCAACAGCGGCAGTGATAGCTCCGATAGTTATATCCGTAGTTTGACGTCGCGAGTCCAAAACGCGGATAAAAAATCGAATACTTGCGATTTCTTAATTTGCCCGACTAAACATCAAATTATTTACGACAATGAAAAACTCACGGTCAGTCAAAGAACTCGGACATTTTAATTTCTTTTTTTTTTTTTTTTTTTTTGCCCCGGGAGTTGGTCGGTCGAACGAGATTCGAAGTCCAATTCGGTGGACTTTTTGCACATGCAAATTTGCGAAACAGGTTTGGTATGCAGTGAGTAGCAGCATAGTGACTCCCAGGCCGGGAGGTTCTTTCATTGCCTTTCTCAGAAGTTCAGGGGAATCAAGGAGGGGGCAGAGGAGCGTGCAATGGTCAACATAAATAGAGACGGGATGAGCTTGAATGAATAAATAAATAGATAAATAAACTCCTAAGCCAAACTAAAATTAGATTCAATTCAATTAAAGACAAGGAAGTCGTATAAAATTGGATTACATGCCTTGTTAAGTTAAATCTGTATATTTTGCGAACGCGCACAAGTGTGAGTGAGAGTGTGTGTCAGCAGAGCCGCTTCCAAGAGCATAAATTCAAGTGGGTGAGTGATTTTATTTTTCTCCAAATTTGACAAATTGATCATCCTGTAGACACTTTTGGGGGTGCGAGAGGCAGCGGAGGAACTCCGGGTTTAAAGTGACAACCATTGATAATGTTAAAACACATTAATTGTACAATCATAAAGCCTCTGTGCAGGGTCGGGTTGGATCTGGGATTAGGTTTTAGAGTTGGAAACAGAAGCTGGAGCCTCAAACCCATGAGCATCTGGATGTTATCATACTCATCTGCAGAAGCTGAGGAATCCTCATGCCTTTGTACACTGACAACATGCACATCGCTCTGGATGCCTGTGGAGGTTCTCAGTCATCCAGGTCACGGCTAATTCTTGTCAAAATCTTCTTCTCGTGGCAACCGGACTTGAATTTCTTCCCTTGATGATCTTTCACGTCTTCACTTCTGAAGTCCTGAAGAAGCCTCTCAGATGGAGGTGAAACATCTTCAAGGGAAGAAAATCAAGACCTGTTGGCGCGAGAAGATTTTGACGAGAATAAGTGAATAAGAATACTCATTTAACGCTCCTCTGAAGGTTTCCGTCTATACGACTCTCGTCGAGCGGTTTCCCCCAATGATCGCAAATGGCCTCCACTTGTTGAGCGCTTTCAGAGCGCTTCGTAACGGTAAGCAGTCACCCATTTGCGTGCACACTCGCGGCAGAGCCGCCATGCAATGCGCTTGCCGGGCCATCGGGAGCAACTGGGGTCTCGTCGTCTTGCCCGACGGCACTTCGGCACGCAGACAGGAGGAGCTGGGTGTCCGACCGCCAGCCTTCCGATCGGAGGGACGCCCAGTCCGCCGACCAGCCTCTCTTGTTGGGCCTTTATTAAAAACCAAGTCCTAGAGCTGACTCTCACCAATATAAAAGCCATGAGGTTACATCGTTTGAATAGTGACCGAATAAATAAATCTGCATCACAAGGAAAATCTAGCGAGAAGAAGAAAAACAACCAAAGAAACGCAAATAACTTGCTCCAGTCATTGCAAGCCAAATATGAATCATTGCAAGCAAAAAACTTCTACTGATCTGGCTGTTATTGTGATAGACCGATAAAACCGATGGAGTTTTAACAACATCCTTGTTCTTGTTGCCTCAAAAGCGTAATAGATGACTGAGACAGACTCCTGCCGACGGGTTGTAATGGAGTAGCCAGACATTCCTGGAACGACACAGGCGTCACTCTTGAGGGTTTTTTTTTTTTTAAGCATCTTTACGTGACTTTGAGCTCCGCCAAACCTTGCTCTTTTACCGTCGTTCTCAAGAGATGTAGAGCAGTACAAAGGAGACGGCGATGCCAGATGGCTTCAAGTGGGCACATTCAACAACTTTCAGAGCACAATCGTGGAGGCACTATTGGGGGCCGTTTTGAAACGAATACAAATGGACGGAACCGTATGAGCAGTATTGGTCAGTCGAAAATGAACCTTTAAGATGTTTTGAGAGTCTAACTTACCCATCGCAGTGCGTTGGTTTCAAGTGTTTGTCCACAACTTTGCGGGTTCGTCTAATATTGGCTGGCCGAAAAAAACAACAACACAACAAACACTGCAGACTGGGCCAACTAGCGACTCTAATGAGATTGCAGGGAGTGAAGGGACGACGGGGAAATCCGCTGGGTGATCTTGTACTGTCAAAGCAATAATGAGCAGAAGCTACAGCCGGAGAGGAAAAGGGCACCGTAGACGTTGTCGCAAGTGAATAGGAGTTGTACCGCCTGTGGAGGTGATAAAAAGCTGCTACGGCTGGATTCTTCCCTTTGCGCGGGCACGCCAGTGCAGATCCAAATGGTAAAAGAGCGAAGATGCTGACGAAAAAAATAAGCGCGATGTCTCCTGTCTGACTGTGAGACTGACCACGCAGGTCCTTCTCCAACTTTGCATGATGGAAATTTTGCACTCTTCTTTCCACCTCGCTCTTCTCATCTCTTCTGCGCTGCTGTGTCAGATAACGGAACGGTAGGTGACAATTCAGCGTAGTATCTGGCTCCGTGCGTCGCAGCTTCCCCCGCAGATCAGACGCGAGTGAATGGACAGCTCCACGTCTTTCACCGGGTCGTTCGGACCTGTCCTCCAGACCACTGCCGTTTATCTACGCTGAGCCACGGAAGAATTTTAAAGGTTGAGGAGGCGCATGTCTTGGGAAAAAAAACCCGCCCACTCGCAGTCTCGACAGCGCCAGGCCCAGGAAGAGATGCCCTCCAGCCACTGATGCTGCATCAGTCCTGTTGACTTATTGTTCGGCTGATCCTCCTCCTCCTTGCTGTGGGTGGTCCAGCATTTGAGCCCGTAACCCAAATTTCCCACAAGATTCTCTGACTAAAAACAGTGTTTCTCCCAGTGCTGACACTGACTAGAAGTGATCTCTTCGCACTCCCGGTCTCCTTCAGCCTCCGTATTAGAGTGGATGGGATTGTGGCCGCTTTATAGCCTAATGCTTTCGTCCATTAAAAAACACCCCTTTTAAAAAAAAAAAAATTTTTTTCTTTTTTTTTTTAAATCCCTGCCTCAAAAAGTGAGCTGCAGGAAAATCCACGGCAGCCCCTTTCTGGTGCATGCGCGCTCTCATTAGGTTTGCCTGAGGTTTGATGGGGTTTTTGGCTGCTGTTGACCTGGTGTCACAGTGGGAAACGACTACATCAGCAGCTGCTCCACCAGTGTGGAGCCTCAAGAAAGGATTGTTTTGTTTTTTCTTTCCAAGAGGGAAACGCGGCTCCAACCCCTTCTATTCTCCATCCGAGCACCAACGTTGGGTCCATGTTTGGTGAAAGGATGCAAAAGAAATTTTTCACACTAGTGAACACACAATAGGATTAACCCGAACACAGTAGGGACAACACGAGGACTCATAGGAGCTTGAGGTTGATTACCGTGACTAATTCTTGTATTTAATGATGCTTCCAGTCAGAAATGTAAATGTCCAGAAAATGCATCTATTTTTAAATCCAACAAGAAATGAAGCCGATAATGGATGTATGCTGAGATAACATCAGGAAAGGATAATATCATTACTTCGAGGAACACATCTAAGTTCAAGCATTTAATGAGAGAGGGAAAAAAAAAGTAAAAAGCATTACGGACTCAAAGGACCAGTGTCATACTGAGCAAGGTGATTCATAAATGACTATTTTATATCAGGACATGTATAAAGTGAGTCCATGGCGCCGTAACAAAGATCTTTCATACATAATGGACCGGTGAGGTCCGTTACCTGAAAACACGAGGCAGGACGAGGCTCTCAGAGAATCACAACGACTTTGGCACGGATACCTTTCCGTAGCTGGTGCTAAAAAAACTATTGATCGCTGGATCAGTTCCAAACATAAGTCATCATTCATCAATATTATCTGGGTTTTTTTTTGTTGTTCATTTTTCATAAATGCCTTCTACGCGTCACCGTAACATGGATTAATTGATGACTAAGACGAGCTTTGGTCATACAGGTGGGCGCATCAAAACGCTTGCAAAGCAGTCCGTCTTTAGGAAGACGCTCATCAATAGCGGTAGGTAGACGCTAATGAGCATAATTCCCAATCTGTTTCCTGCTTTTGTTTTGGTCTTTTTAGACTTTTCGAAGACAGAAAGAAGTTATCGTGTTTTGTCTTGTTTCCCGTTGAGTAAATGACGCTAATTGCTTGTTTGGCGCAGAGACCCGAAAGGTGGGCATGCGTTTGGTTTTTCCGCGCTCCCTCTTAAACCCGCTGCCAACTTCTGAAGGAGACGAGACCCGATGGTGTTACTCGGGCATTTCGAGTGATGTCAAAAAATATGTGAATTCTTTTTTTTCATGGTTATTCAATAGGCCACCTCCTCTCATTCAATAGCCACTGCTAACCAGTTGTGATGTTGCAAGGACCGCCACCGGTCCACCGCCTGGTTAGACACCAAGAAGTTCTGGTGCGTGCTCTGCAATCACCTGTTGATTTGAGGGATTTTTTTTAAATCAAAATGGGTAGTTTTGAAAAAAAAAACATAAAAAAATGACACATGCAACAGGAAAGAGGTGTTGATTTCTTTTCAAGATTTTTGCCCTTTACATCTAAATCCAATGTTAAAATCAGCATCCCGTGACATAAGATAAGATAATACTGTATTGATCCCCATAGGGGAAATTCGTTTGCCGCAGCGGCGCAACAATAACAATATCAGGAAACAATAAAAAAGAAAAAAAAGGCATCATATAAATAAGCACAATAGTTATTTATAAGGAAAAAAACATTTTCATTTCACAGTAATAATAAACTGACTACTTCTTTCCTTTGTGCTGTTCTCTGTGTGCTGATTGCCACAGCGAATCATCTTCCTCCATCTAACCTCGTCCTCCTGATCCTCTTCTTCTCACGCCAACTAACTTCAGGTTCTCTTTTACTCAATCCATAAATCTCCCTCCTGGTCTTCCTCCAGACCGCCTGCCTGGCATTTCCAGCCTCATCATCCGTCTACGCAGATCTTTCACCATCCCTCCTCCGTACACATCCTCACCACCTCAGTCTGACTTTCTTTTAAAAATATCTCAAACGCGCCGTTCCTCTGATGGACTCATTCCTCCGGAACCTCAACTTCTTCATCCCCCCCCCACCTGTCTCCCCTCCCCGTCCTTTCCTCAACAACATGCTTTGTCATTATATAATGACAACGTCATCAAAAATATCCCCCGCTCTTGTGAAGATGTTGATACTATTAAGGCATAATAAATGAGCTGGTGGGAAAAAAAAAAAAAAAAAAAAAACGGCAAAGTCCTCACAGTATCAATTAAAGCTTTCGGTAATGAATGCACATTTTTTTTTTCCATGTAAGATTTATTTCCGCCCCCCCCCCCCCCCCCCCCCCCCCCCCCCCCCCCCCCCCCCCCCCCCCCCCCCCCCCCCCCCCCCCCCCCCCCCCCCC
>CAAKHD010011710.1:118143-138534 GCA_901007705.1 Fistularia tabacaria
TGTTATCTTAAGACAAAAAAAAAAAAAAAAAAAACAAACACTGTTTGCACACCTCTGAATTCTCAACAATTTGACACACAACACTTCCCAAGGGCTCACACACACTATACTCCGAGGATCAGAATCCACACACACGCTTCGTCCGGCACATGGTTGTGTCTGGAGTGATAACTGGACCAAAATAGTGATCACTTCCTGTGTTTTCCTAAATTTTAATCAAACAAAAACAGTGGGGAGGCACGTTGGAGCAGTTTTTACCTCTGTGCCTCAAAGCAAGAAGGACCCTGGTGAGTTCGGGGTTCTCCCAAACCATTGCCCGGTCTTGTGAATGAGAGGATGACGGTTTGTATCTCTCTATGTGCAGCCCTGTGATTGACCGACCAGCAGGTGAACCCGGCCTCCCGCCCAAACACAGCTGGGTTGGACCGGGCGTCAGTCGATCGCAGGGCCAAACACAGAGACACAAAACAGTTCACCCTCTCATTCACACATCACGTACGGACGTCCAACCATTCAAACTCTCATTCACATGCAATGTAGATGTAATCAGGTGGTAAATGGGAATCATTAAATCAACAAAAAAAGATTCCCTGTTTGTCGGGCGTCGTACCGATGGTGTGATCCTGCTGTTACGGTATTTCGGGAGCAGAGTGAAAAGTCAGGAAGTTCAGACGAGCCTTGCTTAGACGACAGCCATGGACGGAGATGGTGAGACAGTTTGATAATCCTGATTGCTGATACCGCCAAAGCTAAGCGTCCGTGTGCTAAGTGTCCCGCTGTACGTTCATTGTTTCCGTGTTTCCGTGTTTCCGTGTTTCCTCGTTTCCTTGTTCCGCCACATTGGAGTTCGTACATATCATGTAAATTATTCTTTGCGTTTTATTTTTTATATTTCGGGAAATAAAGGGCCCCCCCAAAAAATGTGTTCGAAATTTCAGTGGTTTTTTTCCCCGGCATACAACATACAACCATTCACCCGGTCAACCACGTCTACGACGGTCATGGACGGATCGCAAATGTCCCTGCCTTGGTGGCCGCAAGTCAGCCTTTGTTCAAGCACGCTCACGCGGACGGATACCCAAGTACACGTACACACACACACACACACACACACACACACACATGGACAATTGCTGAGTGGGACGCTGCCAACAAACTTTGCCACTGGAGTATTACTTGCGACTGCTATGGACAAGGAAGTGAAATGAGCGTGCTGGGCAGACAATGTGAAAAGGCTTAGCTTCTTTATTGTGTTTAAAATCATTGCAAATTTGCATATCTAAGAAGAGCATTGCAGCCTGTCGGGGAGGTGTCCCTCGTTGTCCATGAGCCCCTCCGGTGTCGGGAAACAAGGGAACGGTTATTGGGTTCCCGCCACATTTGGTCGAGTCCAACTGGACGACTGAGACGACCCTTATCAAGCCGCCTCTGTTTCGATCTCAGAATGCACCGTTGGATTGAGTTACATTTTATTATCCTCGGTTAATCTGCCGCTTAAACGCCATGAAATGTCCTTATGATGCACCACTGGCTGTTATGCCGTTGTTATGTGTTTTATTGATTATGCCGCCCCTTTCGTGTGATAACGGTGACACTCTCATCCCACGTCGGAGAGAGATTCTGCTTTTCCCTCGTACGTTTGTCCTTGCTACTATTTGTTCTCTGCTTCCATTGGGGACTGAGCAAGTTATTTTCGAGTTCGGTATTTGATTTTGTCTGGCGCGTTTACCCTCGCTGCGAAGTTGTTCTCTGTTTATATCGGAGTCTTAGTACGTTTTTGTTTTGGGGATAAGGTGACAGTCTGACCCGGGTTTTCTGGTAAGAAAACATTTTACGGGAGTCTCTCCTCAGCCTCTGCATTTTCGGCCTGATCCCACCATCGCCTAGCGCCGTCCGCTCGCCCATCCCGTCAAAATATCATATCGAGACATATCCATTCACCCTGTCATTCATGCTCTGCAGCGCATCGTGAATACAGCTGGAACAATCATCGGCGCCCAACTCCCCTCCCTGAACGACATACACACACCACCCGCCTCACCCGCAATAAAGCCTCCTCGATTGTGAGCGGCGCCAGCCATCCCCTAACGCAGCCTGCTCAGCCTCCTGCCTTCAGGAAGAAGGTACCGGAGCCTCCGGGCCCGCTCGACCGGACTCACGCACAGCAACATACACCAGCCTGTCAGGATGCTGAACTCTCTCTCATCTTTCTACACCACCACCACCACCACCACCCCCACCCCCGAACTCTCCCCCCCACTCTGTACTGGACTTCGAAAATCTTGTAACGTGGGGTGGGAAGACGGGCCGCCAGGAAACCCATAATCCCTTGTGGCTGGGTTTCTCCCCATGGTTCGGAGTTCGAGAACTCTGTCATGTAAATAGTTGTACAATGTTGTTAATGTTGTGTTACATAAACTTGCATCATTAGTTGTCATAATGAGGGGGGGGGCACCCTTAATGTAACTGTTGGATTGGGAAATACCAACCTCGGGTTGTTCCGTGTTTCTTTGGTTGCATTAAAAATGCTAACCAAAAGAGCAAAAGATCCTACCTTGACTCTGGTTGTCATTTCTGGTGATACTGCAGCTCGACACAAGATATTTGAAACATCACCACCTTTTTTTCTTTACATAAAAAGATAAAAACCTCTGCTGCTACTCTCGCGCCGCCAACTATCATTCCTGTATCTGTGTGCACTTTATGCTTAAACCTCATAGTTTAATACTACCTATTTAATATAACAGTGATATTTACTCTTAATTTGCACTTGATTATTATTATTATTATGTTGTTGAATTCATGGCACGTTGGGATTGTGAGAAACATCTTCTCAATTCCTCTGTATGTCCAGCACATGCGGAGAAATTGACAATAAAGCTGACTCTGACTTTGTCGGAGGTTCTCAGTCATCCAGGTACCGGTGGAAATGAGGGTCAAGTGGAGGCTACCGGGCACTGGTTCTGATGGTGAATCTTTCCCGGTGGTTTGGAGGTTGCAGATTAGGCCTGGTCGCTGTGTGCAAGTCTGTCATGGAATTGATCCCAGTACGGCGTAATATGTTTGTGAAAGGTTGTGTCTGAGACCCCCCTCCCCTGTTCAGAGACGTTTTGTTTTTGGCATCTCTCTCAGTCAATGTAAACCAACAGGTTTCACTCCTTTGTCTGACTTTACCTCTTCGCATTCCAGTCCAGGTAATCCCCAACAGTTGCTCTTTGTCCCCAACGAACGACACCCTCATTAGCATAACAACCCCCCTAACATTTTTTCCAAATCAACTCTGACATTTACATAACCAGCCACCATCATCTAGATCCGCCCAAAACCCTGGCAGTTCTATTCAGAAACTCCCAACGGGTCATTACAACTGAAGAAGCCTCTTCGATGAGGGGCGAAACATCTTCGAGTGAAGAAATACAGGTCCAGTTGCCACGACGAGACGATTTTAACAGAAATTCACCCTCTCATTCATGTCATATGGAGACATTTAACATTCAGCCCCTCCTTCAAATGCAATAGGGACATTCTGCCATTCACTCGTCGTTTTGAAACATGCAACCATTCACCCTGTCATGCAGGCTGAGTGCAGGACAGGCAGTACAGATAATGAATGAATGAATGAATGCATGAATGAATGAATGAATGAATGAATGAATGAATGAATGAATGAATGAATGAATGAATGAATGAATGAATGAGCAAACAATGGTACAAGAGCAGAGAAACCAGCTCAGAGCAGAAAGGATGTTGTTATCCTGCTCATGTACAAAAGTATGAGAGGATTACCGTCAAGTGATAAGATTCACAGATACTTAATAACAACTGATTTTGGACGTTTATTTTGTTCAAAGTGTTTTTAGAAAGACAGCGTGAACAGAAATGTTTCAACGACAATTCCACCTGGGATGCCGTCGGACGCTCATCATCCCATCCCGAGCCTGCCGGCGGCAGAAACAGACGTCTTTAACCCCAAAGCCGTGTGAAGTCGTCGTTCCTTGACTGGTCTTCGGCGTCACTCGATCCCAAGCCCACCGAAAGGCATGGCTGACCCAATCGAACGCCCATCTGTGTAAAACCGAGGACATCGAGGCAGGACAGGACCATAGAAACTGCAGCGCTGTGTAATGTAATAGTCTCACAGGAGAACAGCGGAGCATTGGAATGAGATTTTAGTGCAATGTTTATCGCTTTGCGCAGAGTCAGTGGGATGAACATCGTCTGGGTGAGAACAGGTTTCTCTGTTTCTTATGCCGTGGATTTCAACTCGGAATATTGTATTTGTTGTCTCCCCTATGTTGGAAACGAGCGCCTACCGTAATCCCCGCTTTTGTGAGTATCGGTGCCGCCGTGGCCGTATTATAAGCGATACAAATACGAGCGGTTCTTCGATCAGTTGCGATCATGACGGGCTATCGAGCTTTATTTGATTTTTCGTCTTTCTTCACCTCCGATCCTGCAAAAGATACCGTTGCGAGGTGCTCCCGGTCGAAACCCATCGGGGGTGTTTGATCGTGTTCAAAATGTGGGTTTTGACGGAATGAGAGATGGAATTTTTTGGCTGTTTGTTGCTTTGCCTCTTTCTGACAGCTTACCGGTTCACGAAAAGAAAAAGCACATGGTGGCGATCCCATGAGTTAGTGCACCAGTGCCACGGAGCCTCCTAGAAAATATGCTTTGGTACCTAAGAGTTTTTACTGTCATGATGCAAACATAGAATTTTATTCGCGCTCCTGGCTAGGGTTCCGCGTTAAAAAAAAAAAACAGGCACAAAAATGAAAAAAAATAGGTTGACAGCAGCGAAAAAACTAGATCTATTTATCGACGATTGCAATTTATCACCATTCTCAATTATTGCACCGCCACGGTGAGGATGGCAGGGACGCAAAGCGTCGGTCGACTCCCGTGGAGGAGCTCTGGAGTGGAGGATATTGACTCGCTGTCTTTGTCAACTCCTTACCGACCATTGCAAAATCGCATTTCAGCCGTCGTATTTCGAGTGATTTTTTTTTTTTTCTAATCCGTGATCCGCCGAGGGTTTTTAAGCGAAACAGAGAGAGAGAGAGAGAACTTCCGATGTGCGGTGGCGTGTTCAGCTTGGACGGGGACACCTCACCGCCCCTCCGCCTTAATGCATCCACAGGGCGAGGTGCTGCCGGGAGAGATGGCTGATAGAGAAGAAGCTTAATTTACGAGTTGATAGAAACACGCCCCACCCGTGTCGCAGATTACATTCATAATAATAGCAATCCTGGTTATCTTGTTAATAAAAATATAATGTGCGTGAGGGTCGATACGGGATCGCGGTTGTGCAGTAAGAATGGAGGTTGATGGCAGTTTTGGGGAAGGAACAGAGGAATGGTTAACAATTGTCAAAATGATGGTTTTACCTTCTGATGGAGGTACGCTGGTGACAAAGGTGGCAGAGGTGTTTCAGAAAGAGCCTCCGTCCAATTTCTGTTCACCCCCCCCCGGGGCGGCCCCAGCGCCGACTCCCTCCATCAGATTTTCACTTCACCTGGAAAAGGTGCGCGCCCCGAGCCCCTCGGGGAGGAAATGCTCCGAGAGGACATCACCCGTTCCAGTGTCCAAATCATTATCCCTCCTTGAACCGCGGGGAAGGGCCAGCATCGTGTAACACAACGGTGGGAAGCTGCTCGAGCCCGGAAAAACACCGCCTCGGGGGGAAACCCGAGAAATGAGTGTTAGTGAAGGTAAGCTAAGCAAGGATGGCCGTTACCGAGCTGCAACCTCAAATAGACCGCCTAGCGGAATTAGCGAAGTGGAGAAACCGCCGGAGCCGCTTGCAGCGTAGACGGGTGGACCTTCAGACCTTTTTTTTTTTTCCAGGTCTGCCTTTACCCGCCCTTGCTCGATAATGAAGCCGAGAAAGTTCAGAGTTTTTTTTTTTTGTTTTTTTTTTTGTGAAACTTGGATTCGTCAGACTTGACAACTTGTTTTCCGGCAAGTCTGCAAAGCAGCGACCTGACATACAGCTGGAGTTTGTCCTGATTGCGGGAAAAGGTGAGGGTGTCATTACAGTGTGTGAAAAATACGCAAAGACAGGTTGACTGAATGCATCTCCAAGTGTTGATACACTCGGATCTTGGAGTACGGACGGAGGGCCGGCTAATTTCCGTCAGCGGTGTTCGACACTTGTTTTTATTTATCCCATTTGAAGCTTAATGTCTACTTATGTGGAAAAAAGGGATGATTGTAAGGGCTCGAATCCAGCAGCGAACGTCCACACGGGGCTGCGATTTACGAATGCCTGTCAATAAAGGCCTGATTAAGCCTGAAATGACAGAGTGGGGCTTTTAGTCATTGAAAAGGCAAAATATGAACGACAATGTGACGGCAATCAAAAAGCAGCAGTAGCCACTGTTGCCGCTATTATGTGTTTGTTATTGAAAAAAACATGAAGTGGATTCAAAAGGTACAACAGTGGGCGGTGCTGATTGTGACATCTTGGTCCTGATGGTTACAGCTACTCGAACACCACGAACCATTCATTCATTCAGTGTAGATACCGCTTGTCCTGCACTCACCCTGCACCGGCCAATCACAGGGCTGCATACCGAAACGTGCAACCATTCACCAGTGACGTGCGGTGAGGTTCATGACTGGTGAGGCACTGACTTCATCACAATCAGAATCATCTCTTCGTCTTCGCAGCCGTTTTATGATCACTGAGCACGAGATACGAGTAACACACATACAGTTGTGGACAAAAAACATTGTACATTGGAAATGTACTTCATATAGCAAAAGTGTTTAAACATTTTAATAGCGACATACGGAGAGACAGCAGTGCGGTCTTGGTGCAGAGCATGCCAGCAGTCAGCCATCATTGTGCAATCTACATTGAGGCTCAACGGTCCGCGGCCTCACCGCACGTCTCCTCTCAGTATTTGAACAGTAAATGTGAAAATCCAACAATTTAGAATAAAGAACTAAAATTGGTGACGTTAAGTGAAAAATACCTTTCCCGTGCAAATCACTGAAAAAATATAACCATTTAATTCTTTTTTTCATTTCACATTTTTTTCTTTCCAAGATTGGCAAGTGAGGCACAGCCTCTCCTGCCTCCCCTGACGCACGTCACTGCCATTCACCCTCTCATTCACAAATCCTATAGACATACAGCCATTCACCCTCCCGTTCGCACACAATACAGACATTTAACCTTTAACCATTCACAACATATTTGTATATACATATATATATATATATATATATATATATATATATATATACACACACACACACAATATATATATATGTATATATATGGATATAGATATAGATATTATATATTGTTGCACTCGTCACGCCCATTTGTTAAAATCTCATATAGAGACATATAGCTATTTAGCCTCTCCTTCACAACTATAAAGAGCCATTTACTCATTCATTCCCAAGTCATATATTGGCGTCTCCAATGAGTTGGACTGCCGGAGGAAACCCACGCAGACATGGGGAAAACATGGAGAGTCCACACAGAAAGGTCTCCTGGCGGAACAGAACCAGGAACCTTTTATGCAGTGAGACAGAAGCGCTAACCAGTGCCAGCGTGAGCCAATTAACGTTCAGACCCCAAATGATCATTTGCCAGTAATTCCCATGATGACATAAGTGAGCTTTATTTCTATATATAGTCACAAGACATGGCAGAGTGTGAATGTGGTATGAATTAGTCGTTTGTAGATCCGCTGACCCTCATCGCCCGTCTTATATGACAGAGGAGCCGCGCAGATACTCTGTTCTTAGCTAGGGGGAACGCACGTGTTTCGGAGACTCGGAGGGTCATTCAGGTTCCTCGCGGACCTCCGACAACATCAGCTAGGAAGGAACAGATTGCTTTCAAGTCGAAGCGAACGCCGTCATGAGTTCCGAAGTCGCGAAAATGCGATGACTATCGGATGCAAAATCGGTCTCGCGTTCTGCTCTTTATCAACGATGGATTTCTAAGGGACTCGGCAACAGCCAGAAAAAAAATAAAAAATTCCCACAACCAAGTGAGTCACATCCGTGCTCGCTCGAAGACCGAGCTACTTTAACGTCTGCTGTGTTCCATCAAACCTCCCACTATATGCCATCTGCCTCCCCTCCGCCCCTCCTTGCACTCTTCCATAGGCATGACCTGATTAATTGTATCTGTTGGTGCTTGGGTTGGAAGGCACGGCTTTCGCTTATGCATCATTATTGGATGTTTCCATGTCGTTTATCAACCCAGGCGAACATTTTATTTTTTTTATGGTCATACTGGTTTCCTGTAGTGATGATAAACATCCAAATGTGTTTTTTGGTTGTTTTTTTTCTTCAATCCAGCTTCCAGTGTGCTCTGGGAGTGCAGCGGTGTGAACGGGAGTTCGGGGGGCCGTCGGGCATTGAAGCAGCTTCTCCACTTTAACGAACAGCTGTCTGCTGTGATCACACGGCACACCGTGCTTCTCGCGTTGCCTGGGTACAGAGATTTTCCGGATGCATTTTTATCCCTCACAAATCTATCCCTTTTTTCTGTTATATGCATATGTGGAAACAGGACATGCACACTGGAACGCTCGCAAATGGCAAATGATCTCCTTGAGCAGGCCACAATAACAATATCGTTGCGAGCCGACACGTCGCGCACTGAGCAAAATCGAGAGCTCGGATTTTTATCAATCCTTCATTGCGTACGCCGCACAGCCTCGGGTCATGGATTTTATTCGGAAAGCAAACACACACACACAAAATGGGAATGCAGACTGCATGTCGTTAAACTCAGTACAAGCATCGGTTTAACTTCAGGAGTTAAACAAGCTGGACTTGTCTCAGTCCTCACACAGTCCAAAAATACGTTGATTTTTTTTTAGAGAGTGAATGGTTGCAGTTCTCTAGATGCAGCATGAATGAGAGGGTGAATGCTTTCAAGTCTCTATATGATGTGCAAATAAGTGGGTGGATCAGATGTTTCTATGTGACATGTGACTGAGAGGGTGTATGCCTTCATTTCTCTGTATGATGTGTGAATGAGTGATGGAATTGTTGCATGTATCTATATGACGTGTGAATGAGAGGGTGAATTGTTGTTAGTCTGTACATGATATGCAAATGAGTGAGTGAATCATATGCCTCCATATGAATTGCGAATGAGACGGTTAATCATTTGTCTCTCTGTGACATGCGAATGAGAGGGTGAGGGCTTGTAGTTCTCTATATGATGTGCGAATGAGTGAGTGAATTGTCTCATTACGGCGTGTGAATGAGGGTTAGTGTTTGTATGTCTCCATATGATGTGTGATGAGAGGGTTAGTGTTTGTATGTCTCTATATGATGTGTGAATGAGTGAGTGTACTGTTGTATGTGTCTAGATGACATGTAAATGAGTGGGTGAATGGTTGTTAGTCTGCATATAAAATGCAAATGAGTGAGTGAATCATATGTGACATGTAAATGAAAGGTTGAACACTTGTATGTCTCTATATGACGTGTGAATGAGAGGGTGAACGCTTGCAGCCCTGCGAGAACTCGATAATTGCTATCGATAAAGAATGAATGCATGACTGAAGAAATCACGAGGGCAATTATCATTTGATTTTCTTTATCGTTAACATTTGTGACTTAATACGAGGTGACAAAGAGTTACAGCCTATAGAAATCCAACAAACGTAAAGCGCACGCCATTTCACCGAGCCGGCCTGTGATTCTGCTTCCCCAGGCTTGTTGCAGAGCAACTGACCGTCCAGAGTCAGACGTTAAGTCGACAGCAAGGTGTTTTTCCCGCCATTAGTGTCTGAATAATAAAAGGGGGCATTATCCAGACAGTAATGTGTGCCTACATAGGCATTAAAAATTAACCATTAGAATGCGAGCAGTGTTATTGTGTTTATCACACCGACTTCACCTCGGGGGGGTTGTTTGAAATTCTGCTGCCCCTGCAGATCTCGCATTAAGATCTATGTCCAACGAGCCGACAGCTTTAAGCGCGCACATTTACATTTGGCATTTAAATGTGGCTCACCGCGCGATTGGATCTCAATCGCCGACTTCGGATGCAAATTAAAACCTATATTCCTTCAATCTGCCTCTACCCTGCGCCGCTACTTTTGACCCTCCTATTTAGCTGCAACAGCTTGCATTTAACACCAACAATACATTTTTATTCAATATATATTACATCAAGTTAAAATTGATCATTGTGCCATATTTCGCTTCTACAATGTAAAGTGCGTCCGCCAGGCTTTTTCTTCGTTTTCCTCAGGACTTTTTTCACTTGCACAAATGAAATACTCTCCCATTCTGTGTTATCCGGTGATCTACGAGTGCCAAGAGAGAAACTGAGCGGAGTGCTGCTCCAGTTAAGATCTCCTTTTAACGACGGAGAGCGGCGCTTGTTGTCAATTTTAATTTTGTTTAAAAGAGGCACCCGTCTGGTGAGATACAGCTAGCCTTTCCCCCGGCAGCAGAAATGACACAGACGGCGTCTATTCTTTGCTGTTTCCAACCCGGGCTTTATCTCAGTGGGCCTTTTTTTCAGTCCGTGTAATGATATGTAGCTGTCAGACGTACAGTATGTGCACATATTCCGTCTTTGTCGAAGGTAAGCACGGGATAAGGAGTCCTTCAAAGTGGCCGCGGATGCATTTGCATTCGCACGCCTGCATGAGATAGTGGCACTATGTGGCTGTGACATCCCTGCGAAACCGATCGTGGGACTCACTTCCGTGCACGTCCTCAAACGCATCCTGTGAGTGTTCAGACCAAAACTGAGAGATGAGACATCGGATAATGCGACAGCGTAACAGAAACCGTGGTCTGGTCGCACACTTTTAGAGCCGTGCTCTATGTTTTCCATTATTTTTATATTTATCCCCCTGCACAAACAGTTAATGCGTCTCCAAACTGCAAAGGCTCGCCAGGCACATTTGCAGTCACACCTATGTGATTGAATTCATTTGTAAGCATCTGGCAGGATATGCGTGTGTAGAATTTTTATTTTATTTTTTTTAATTAAGCTTTTCTCGCCGAATGCGAACTCCCGAACGTACACGTCAACACCCTCGTGTCAAATATCAAGGGACGTCGAAACCCGCGAAATTATCTCGACAGGAAAGAGGCAAACTTTCGTCGCGGAAAAATAACTGAGATTTCTGAAACAATTTTCAGATGGAAACACAAAGAAAAACAAAGGGCGGCATTTTGCCGCCACCCTAGAAGAAGGGAAAAAAAGGGATCGGCATCACATTATACCAAAAAAGATAATTAGATGTTTCTGTTTTCCATCTCATTTAATCATTTACATATAAAATTATTCAGTTGCAATCCAGATACAATTAGAAACCCGTACGACGACGACGAGAAGACGTCTGGTGTTGCTTTGTTTTCGTCGAGCAGTCTGTCGGTGACGGGGTTGTTTTAAAAGGTGTTTTGGCTGCATCTGTTTGTTAACGCTTACAGGCTTCAGTTAAATCCTCTAAAGTAGCTGTGACCTTGTACCTTGCTAGAGGTCGTTGCCGTACGGATTGCGCCGCCGTGACGACACTCATCATCCTTTTTTGCAGCCTTGCAACAAACCGTTGAGTGAGATTCTCTTTTGCGTGAATGTGGAAAAAGGTGTCCTGTTTAAATTTTAAAAGTGAAACATCCTCACTTCCTTGCTACTGACAACATGTGCAGGAACCGACCAATCAGAGGGAGAAGAAGTGTGAAAATCACAAAGGCAGATTACTTTATGAATTATTTCAGCTGTTTTCTCAACCTCATGTAAATATTTCACCTGAAAATATATTAATAATAATTACCAGAACCAATGTGCTTTTCGTGAACTGTGTAAACATTGTGCATTTCTTTCCAACCACATTCACTAAAAATACATGAATCAACTTGGCTTGGAAATCCTTCTGTTTTATCCTTTTCAGCCCACAGCGAGGTTGTTAGCCAAACAGGGGAGGTTCTGCATGCCACATTGACTATTTAGATTAGATCACATTAGATTAAACTTTAATGCCATTACACATGTACAGGTACAAGGCAACAAAATGCAGTTTAGCATCTAACCAGAAGTGCAAAACAGAAACAGGTGCAGAAAAATAAATTGCAGTAGGTGCATGGTATACTATGTCAGTCGTTTTTAAGTGATTTACAGCTTGGGGACTATGAACATGTCTTACTAATGGATGTGTACGTTAAATGTAGTAGACCATAAAGATGAACTATGGACATTATTCACAAGTAGAAATGCCCTCTGATATCCAAAAATACAGTTGAAATGGACATTAAATAGTGAATAAAGTTTTGAATATCAGCCAAAATCAACCAATCAGAGTCCACATTCTTTAGCATACACGGTGTTTGATGCTTTTTTTTTTTCTATTCCTGGGTAGTACAAGTTGTTAAGAATTAAATGGAAAAGAAGTGTTTGAGAAAAGAACGTGGTTTTTGAAGGGGTGCTGAGGCAACAGGGCGGTGAGCTGTTTGCATGTCATCGTGCGTTCTCTGGTTTTCTGCCGATGTCTGAAAACATGCTGGAGAATTACTGAATACCCTCTATTGCCCAACGTGTGAATGACAGAGTGAATGGCCGTATGTTCCCATACGTGGCCATGACATCAACTGGCGACCGGCCCAGGTGAACCCCACCTCTCACCCGATGGCTGCTGGGGTTTGCGTCAGACCCCCGATATTGCAGGATAAGTGATATAGATTATCAACGAATCAATGGAAAGTTGTTTATTTTGTCCTCTGCCATATCTAACAATGAGGGGTTCGCAGCTATTCATACTTTGTTTTTGATGCACGTGAATAACATTTTGTTATTTTCACACAGGGTGACTTGTATCAATTTAATCGTAATTCAGAAGACTTAATGGACGGAAATTAAATGTTTATAATTGATTTCTGTTTGACACTGCAGTTTGGAGACAATGTTAGTCCTTGGCATTGACTCTTTCCGATCCGGGTTGAGCGGTGTTGGTGAGGACTGGAATCTTTTACGAACTCTACATTGTCATCATAATCACCAAGGATGTTTCCAGATAACAGACCCTTAATGGAAAATGATTTCTTTCCAAGAATACATGTTTTCAATTGATGCCCTATCAATTAAAGTTCAGTGTGCACTAATACAAAAAAATCAGTCACCTAAATACTGGCACAATTGTAAGATTCACACTATATTCAATAAATATTTTGTTTGCTAACATTCACACAACATTCCAAGGTTTTGAAACAGTTATCTTATTCACTAAAATAGCTTTTTAAACATGTGTGACTGTTTAACACACGAACATCCCATTTTGTTTTACTTATTTTATATTTTCCAGGAGTTTATTAGTTTGTGTGTTCGTCACTAAAAACAATCGTCGGTGTCGCAACCCAGGCCAGTTACTAGATATTTGCTACGCGGGTTGGAGACTTGATTGTTTAACATAAACAAATAACAAGCCAGATGCCACAGGGAAACACAAACTGGAGAGAGAATAAATAAATGTGTAAAATAAAAATATAAAAATATATATTTATGTGTGTTTGGTTGTGTGTGTGTGTGTGTGTGTGTGTGTGTGTGTGTGTGTGTGTGTGTGTGTGTGTGTGTGTGTATATATATTAAAAAACAGGCCATCTATTTATCATATCCATGAAAGTTCCAGAGCTGCTGATAACGATCCCATCAATAAACAGGAAACCTCAATTGTGTCACCAAATGTGTCAACAAATAATATTATCACTTCATTTTAACATTTATATTGTTTTAGCTTCGTGTCTTTGTGGTCGGTTTATAATTCATTTTCAAAAAGGCAGCTGGTTTATTCCATCTCTTTTGTGGCTGGACATACAAACTGAGAGTGAGATGTATTTTATGGGTTTTAATTACATTTGTTTATAGCATGTTTATTTATTGTTCAGTCAATTATTAGTGTTCTATTTGCACGGCGCAGTGCATTTATTTTATTACTTCGCTGGCCTTTCAAGCAACCTGGATTTGAGAATGAATTGTTGAACTTTATTTGGGCGCTCTCCGCCTTTGCTCCAATCAGGTTGTTCATAAAAGACGTTATTTGGTTTGAACGTCGTTTGGCCGGTCTGTTACGCCATTTACGAACACGTCAACTTGCTATACGCCACAATCAGGTCATGTTCACTGCTATATTTCCATAAGATTTACTGGTTTTAAAAGAGGAGGAACATCTAATTCTGGAGCCAGTCGATCACAAGGCCACATACAGCCATTCAACTATTCACCCTCTCATTCACATGTCATAACTCCCTGATCTCCCCTATGACTCCAAGTAGATTTGGCATCACACTTTCATACGGGATTATGATGAAAACATGAATTCTGATGTTCCCTAAAATGTATGTTTAGGAAGTTAAAACATTTCGAGCATCACCTCTACCAATGTGCCGGATTTATGCCGTGCAGCTTTTCCTCTGTGTGTCCCGCTTCAGCTGTAAGGGATCTGCAGCTTAATCTACATGAAATTTTGTGACTATACTATTGATGACACAAATATTTTGCAGAGTGTTGATGTTCCAAAAAAATGAAACGTAAGCATGAGAAGTCATTCCTCTCCTTTCCCGCCTCACGTCGATAAAAGATGGTCCTGTTGCGGCTGTTTGTTGATTTTAAATATGCAACCGGTGATGCAGCGGAGCAGTCCTAAAGTTAGCAAAACAAAGCCAAAACACTGAGAGAGCTAGAAATGGTCGGCCTGTTTCATTCACTGTCGTTTGAAATGAGTCTCAAGGTGAATTACTATTAAGGACCGCTGCAAACAGAAATTACAGCTGGAACTCCAGTTATCGAGCTGCGTGTCATTAATTCCTCCCAGCGAATGCGGAGTCAGCTCACTTCAAAAGGGGCTTATTTCATTTAACCCACCACATTCCAAGGCGAGCGAGATAAGCAGCTTCGATGGGTTAATTCCATCAGATATTATTTATTTAGGATGTTGATTTCGTGGGGATGAAATGAACACTGTAAGAAGTAACAACTGCGGGTTCACCTCAGACACGCCGGAAATATATTTGACGGAGAATTGGAACAAGTTAAAACTAAGTTTGTCGGCACGTGAAGCACTTCTGCATCACAGCAAGAGGGTCCCCGAAACATGCATGAGATTTATAAGTGACCCCAAATTGCCTTGATGTGTGAATGAGAGGGTGAATGGTTGCAGGTCTCTATATGCTCTATGAATGAATGAATGGTTGTTGACGTGAATGTGAATGAGAGAATGAATGGTGTGTCAATGAAAGAGTGAACGGTTGTTTTGCATTTGTTGTGTGACTGAGTGAATATTTGTCTCTATACGCCGTGTGAATGAATCAAAGGTTGCATTTTTAAATCTCTTTTTTAATGCCTTTAAATCCCCTCCTTTTTCTCCCCTGCTGTTGTATGGTATTACTTAATGACTGTTTTTTGCACTAAACTATGTAGAAAACTTTGCTGCTTGTCTCTATCTTCACATTCAAAAAACATCTATTTCTACATTTCAGCTTTTAATGGCATTAAATGTCTATCATCCTTTCACCTCAGTACTCGTAGATTGTATCTGCATGCATTTTATACTCTACAGTTTAATGTTTGTTTGTTTATCGTGCACATTACTGTTAATGTGCACTCTATTATTAATCTGTTAATCTCATGTCACCTCGGGAAAGTGGAGAACGTCTTCTTGATTCCTCTGTGTGTCCCGTACATGTGGAGAAATTGACAATATAGCTGACTTTAACTTGACCTGTATGTCTCCATGTTACGAATGAATGAGAGTGAATGGTTGTATGTGTCTTTATGCCATATGAATGAGTGAATGGGTCTATACATGAATGTGAATGAGAAAGTGAATGGTTGTTTGTCTATCAATTGACATTGTGATTGACTGGCAACTGGTCCATGGCAAACCCCGCCTCCCATCCAATGACAGCTTGGATACGCTCCAGCCACGCCCCTTGACCCCGACTATAGGTTAGGTGGTATAGGTAATGAACGAATGAATGAAGTCAAGTTCGGTATTTCGATACTATTACGATCGCTCAACGACATTTTCTCTCGCTGGACCTCGGGATTCTGACCAACTCTTGACCTTCATGACGATGTACGGTTGAGATAGGTTTAATTTAACCTAATGTAATTTGTGGGGCCTCCGTGCTGCTTGGAGCTTTGTATTCGGGACGACTTCAGCTGTCTCTTCAGACTCTCTCACTGCTCTCCATCACTTTCTCGATACTTGAGTGGCTTCCGTCTTCCGCTGCAAGGACTAGCCGGTTACTGCCACAACGCCGCAATAATCCACGGTGCATCTTCCTTTCGTCAGCCACAAAACCTGCTTCAGGATTTCGATGGTCATGCGAGATTTGCATCGGATGCATCCGAGACACGAGTGGCCTCAATAAAGACTAGAGCCGAGGACTTGGCGCGGGTTTTTAAGATAGACCACACGCCCGAGAGCCTCAGCATGTTAATGAACTGTTGAGGTGATGCCAATTACGAATGTACCGACCTGAAAAACTAGACCAAAACAGAGCTTGATGAAACGGCTCACATTAGAGGGGAAATAAGTGGACTAATAGGATGTGGCAGAGTTGTGTGCGAGTAATGAGGTATTTGTCCTAATTTGTTTTCCCACTTGGAATTCAAGTTTGGATATTGATGTTAATGATCTTAAGAAGTCAGAAAGATGAAAGTTCTATCATCTTACACGCAGGGGGAGAAAAAAACTGTCTACTCTTTAGGGAGGTTCTTTGTCCAGCCTGTTTGTCCTTGGCTAGAAAGCTAAATCATCTCATTACCTCAACGCTCGGTTCGGCGTCCGGTTTCTGCGAAGGCTACTGCACACCTAGCCTTTGTTCATACCTCAGAAGGCTACAGCCCCTCAGGGACCCTCTTGATATAGTTTCTAGAGGACCTCTTCCCGCCCTCTGTGCTCGGCGATAGACCCGGTGAGCGCGATGAGGAGGAACACTCGGCACACACTGACTATCAACCGTGGCGGCTTTGGGGAGAGAGAACGGCGTTTTTTTTTTTTTGCGCGGGGCGTGTCGGTTTTTATACCGTACATAAAGACAAGCAACTGAGAGAAGATGAGTTACATGTTGTCTCCATGTAGCGAGCAGTCCGAAGAACTGCCCTGCTCGAATTTTGGTTTCGGGAGCTACCCCGCTTCAGGGGAAACCTTTTATTTTTTTGCATTCTCACAGGCAGAAAGGGACCGGGGTAGGGGTCTGCGATGTGTGCCGTAAGCGCCACACTCAGAAACACCACCGCTGCGAAGAAGAGGCGGCGAGGACAACATGGAGAGCGAAGTCGCCAAACCGTTCGTGCTCCGCATGCCGCGGGAATAATAACCACCTGAATGTCAGATAGGTCGAAGTGTTTTTATGTCCTCCCTGCACCTCTTCCTGCATGAAGAACCCCGTCGTTAGCTAACTCCGTTCTTATTTCGGCTAAACCCTTCTATGACGTAGCAGGCCAGAAGAGCACGGACTTCTCCGGCAGTCCATTTTGTCGCAAAACAAAAGCAGACCGGTGACAACTATAGTTTTTAAAAATGGCGCTCCGCGGTCAACAAGAAGGTAATGGCCTTGTAATGGCCATGGATGATGAGTTCGACCAACACGCGTACGCCATTAAAAAAAAAGGCCCTGCTTTCGTTATCCAGATGATCTACCTGTTGTTTTTTTCACTGGACTGAATGACAATTTGGGAATTGTTAAATATCATCTCAAGGTCATGCAAATGTCAGCAAAGTGTCAGCGCCTCCGTCCATCTTCAACAAACACAAACCCGCACACAAAGCATCCCACGCGAATTTCCCTCTGAAGGATGTGGGTTGCAAGACTTCGCCAAGTGGTATATAAGTTGTCGGAGGAAATTGAAGTTGCATTCCGTCGTGTGGGCTGCTGATCCCCCCCCATTTCTCCAGGCTTCAAAGTGCAACAAAAGAAGTGGAGCGAAGAATGACATCCAAAGAATGCTGTTCGGAAAATTTCCCCACGTCGTCCCTTTTCTTATTCAAAGTAGCCCGTCTCCTAACACGGGAGGATATCATGGCGGAGACAGCAGACTTTTAATAGCGTATCCATCAGCATCCTGTTTATCATACAGGCAGCGCCGACGGAAGTAGTAGAGCATCCTTTTTTTTTTAATGAAGTATTTTCCCTGTAGGTTTATGAGCGTTTACGTGGTCTGCTGCTCAAAATGCGACGCCGACGATTCCACAGCTAACGGTTTGCCGAAGTTTAACCGTTCGTGAGGGTGTGAAATAAGATAATCATCCTAGAGGGCGACCCTATTTCCTGTGGTTTCAGCCAAAGATCAGTGCGGGGCTTCAAGGGTGGATGCTGGAGGCTGGACTCACTTTGAAGAAACGGAGAGGCCGAACCGGGCAAGGAGTTATTAAAAAAAAAAAACAACTCTAATAGAAACCGCTAGCTTGTTTGATAGCATTTTATTTAAGCTCATGTTTTCTCGGGGTGGGGGAGAAACCTACTGTTTGAAGCGATGTTGCATTGAATGGACTGCATTCGGACCCTTAACAGCCCATCTGTGAATGACAGAGTGAATGTTTGCATGTCTTTATGAGACATTTGAATGAGAGGGGGAATGGTTGTTTGTCTTTACATGACATTTGAATGAGAGGGTGAACGGTCATCTACATGAACCCCACTGGGCAGATGACACCTGGGGTCGCCCATCCCCACCCTGAGTGCAGGATAAAGCAGCACAGACAATGAAAGAACAAATGAATGAATGAATGAATGAATGAATGTGATTGTTATTCCTACTGTTGATGGAGTTCATTTTGTATCAAACGGAGGTTCCCAATCAAAATAATGTTAATCAGACATCCTTTTGAGTGATATGATTTTGAGTGAACGAATGAATATTATTGCTTTTCCTGCTCTTGATGGAATTTATTTTGTCAGAAACAGAGGTTTCCAATCAAAATCATATTGTTAACATCTCATTTTGAGTAATATGATTTTGAATGAATGAATGCATCAATTACTTACTTGCCCACCCCCATCCCAGTTAATTTTGTATAGAACAGAGGTTTCCAATCAAAATCATATTTATCACATATCATTTGGAGTGATATGATTTGGAACGATGAATGAATGAATGAATTCATAAATCAATCAATCAATCAATCAATCAATCAATCAATCAATCAATCAATCCATAGCATCAGGAGTTCCTATGACTGATAATGAGCTGGAAGAAAGCTAGCAGAGAAAGATGCCATCGTTTCTGTGTCTGTTTTTAAAAAAGGAAATTAAGATGCCAAAGACGAGAACAAAAACCGGTCAAACAGTAAACTGAGGTTTATTAATCTGTTCCCGATGTGACTGCCGAGGGAGGATTTGCCAAAGCAAAGCCATGTAGCCGATAATGCTACCTAATGAGCTGTCTCTGCAACTTGAACTTATTGATGTTTCGTTAACAAATTACCTGATGCAATTATTCGGGGCGCCGTGTTCAAAGGATCCCTGGATCGAGATGTTGTCGTTATCGAGATAATGGATGAAATATCCCCGCTCCGGCTATTTCCATGAGAAGCGGGAGAAAAAAAAAACGTCACAAACGAATTTGTTATTATGGTTATTGTCAGCCCAGACGGTTTCACCCGGATCTTATTTTGTTGGAACATATTGTCCCGCATGCCCTTATTAACATTGCTCCATCCCTGGCAATTAAAGGAATTACTTATGTTTTGAATTATATTCCTGAAGCCCCTCATTTGTTCGGGCTCTGTATCATGAATCAGTCCTCGTTCTTACGTAATCGAGTCCGCCCTGGTCTAGGTGTTGATCTCTAAATTAGAGAGAAGCAAGCATTAATGCTCTTGAATAAGCTGAAGCTTGGGTAAAATGGATTCTAACTCACTGCGCTTTTCGGTATTTTGGTCAATGGCACTGCCGTCTGGAAAAAAAGAAGGGACGTAGCCGGGGATCTTTTGATAATTTTTACGATCCATTCTCCCTCCCGAGCCTTCCCGGCTTCTGCAAGTGAAAGAGCATTTGTATTAATGATGGTCCGATACGGCCCCGTGCTTCAGGTGTAGCCGGGCTCAGCCCCGGCAAGACGGATCGATCACGCGGAGTTACGTTTTAACTAAGACACATTAAAACCCATTATTTATTTCAATATATTCTGGTCAGTACAATCGATAAGTACTCTTGAATAAAACTGCATCCGGAAGGGCGATTTTGCCCCGGTCTCATCCGTCACTTTGGACAACATCTTCCAGGAGCTGTTCAGAAATGCAGGATATTTAAGTGCCGCGATATTTCAGCCGTTCGGGTTTAAAAAAAAAAAAAAAAAAAAAAAAAGGTTAAAAAAAAAAAAAAAACCCCCCATTTTTTTACAAAAAACAGCCACACCCACGAAGAAACAAACTTAAAAAAAAAAAA
>CAAKHD010011710.1:138554-162494 GCA_901007705.1 Fistularia tabacaria
AGGGGGGTTTAAAAAAGAAAGATATTTAAGCGGCGCAATATTTCAGCCCTTCGGGGTTAAAAAAAAAAAAAAAAAAAAAAAAAAGGTTAAAAAAAAAAAAAAACGCTCGCTGTTGTTTCCACAAATGTCGACAGCCAGCGAGATCCATGTTGCTGTAATGAAATGAGTGAGCATCGCGTTGAAGAGGCTTTTCCTCCCAAGAATCCAATTACTGCCAATTAGACTGGAGTACCTGTAATTCGTCCCTTGTGGCGAAGAGCCAGGGATGCCTCTGAGAGAGCTGTTAACTGTGATATACTCTCGTTTAGCTGATTGGGGCACCGCGGGGACTGTTCATCTGGGAGGGGAGCGGATGAGGGGAGAAGACAGCCAAAGGAAGAAAAAAGAGAGGATGGCGGAAAAGTGTTAAGCTGAGAGGCAAATGTGTGAGGGAGTGGAACAGCACTATAGATTTGAAGTTCAGCTCTGGAGAACGGGCACTTCTCTCCCAACTGGTCTAATCTCATTCATATTAATGTGTTCAGTGTTTGTTTGTTTTTTGCCACAGGGAGGGCGTAAAGGCCGCAACCGGTGGTGGAGACTCCCATTCAAGCTTGGATCCTTGCTGTCGTGTCACTGGCTCAAAGGACAAATAAAAAAAATGCACATTTTGTTCCCACCGTTTGATTCGCACCTGCGATGAACTCATCGTTTCTCACTTTTCTTTTTCACGCTCAGATATGGCGGGAGCAGGCTTAACAAAACCCTGGTTTTATTTTAGCTTTTATGCATTGTCGTTAAAGCAGTTAACACGAAAGGGTCCCTGGTTCAATGCCAATGAGTCTCTCCGTTCTTCCCCATATCTCAGGGGGTTACCTCGAGATTCTCTGGTTTTCCTCCTGAAGTCCAAAAACATGCAGGAGGTTCATTGGAGACCCTGAATGTTATTGATATCATTATTCCCATTATTCATTAATTGTGTTTGAAAAAGATTTTATTTTCAAGTCAAACTCGTATACTGTGAGTAAAGACCATTTTGAATGTTATTTAGAATACTGGTGGATTCGAGCAGACTTTTGACCCCGACTCCCCCCAAAAAACAATCTCAGCTTCTCCTTTTCAACATTATTTGAAAATGCTTAACACTGTCACATGCATTCACATACAAAGGCGTATCTTCTGAAGCAATTAGAGGTTACATAGGTTGCTTAAGGGCACTTTGGCAAGGTCTCAGTAGGAGGCTGAATGAGTGAGCTTCCATTTACCATATCTGATGTGTTTTGGTGAATTACCCACCCGTCATTTGTTCCCTCCTCCGTGCAGTAAGTGCACATCTCTGTTCCTGCTTGCAGAGTTCATCATAACTTAACTTGTTTTGTTTTTTCCAACCTTATTATTTGAAAGAAAATCACATCTGGTTTTCAATATTTTGAAACAGGCATATCATATCTTCTGACTACATTTCACTTATGAGTTATTGATCGGGGATGATTGAATCTCTCTTTATTTCCAATAGGAGCCAGTCGCGAAAATTCAGCGCTCGGCCCAATAACAGCCTGCCTCCAAGGTTCACATCCAATGCGATATGCTTTGTTGGAAAAATAAAAACGTTATCATCTACTTAACATTGACAGCGTCAATACTGTATGTCCGGAATTCAGTCTTACATGGTGTTTTGATGGTGAAATAGACTTTTGCTAGACTTTGACTTTTTAAAACCACAGTTTAACATGAAAATGCATCAGCGAGATTGTCGCCTGAATAATACGAGTCGTGTCTGGGTGTCCTTTTGCGGCAAATAATACACCACTGTAACATAAGAAAAACCACAGCTATATGATAACTCTCGTTTTTGATCTGACTGATAGGCTGGCTCCTCAGATTATCAAATCTGGCCGTTGACAAGGCCGGAGAAGGTTTTGCCGCTCCGAATAAATCTCCACCAACACTTCCTGCCCGCGTGCGTCTGAGCCACCGCTAGGGTTAGCCGGGACGGCTGCAAAACCCAGCGTAATCTACTACCGTGGATTTGTACAATAGCCATACGCTATCCCAATTGGCTCTATGTTGTTTGTGTTTGGTTAAATACCCGTGTGGCTACAAGGTGCACGACGTCCCTCATGCATCACATGTGTTCAACACCATCGAGATGAAGGGGAAGTTAAAGGAATCATCTGTTAACGGTCATAGACAGGAGCTCCCAAAGGCTCGGCAATGAGATGCGTAACACAAACATGACAACAAGTTCATGTGTTTTCAAGCAGAGAGACACCCAGAGGCCCGAGATGCAAAGTAAATGTGCTCCGTTTTTCTTGAGAAAATGCACTCGGGTGGACCTAATGGTGGCATAAAAGTAAGATCTACAAGAAAGATTTAGGCTTTCTTGTCGGATGACGGTGGTTTACCGTTAGGACTCGGATGATCCGTTGAATAATGCAGCGCACAGACTTCCCTTTAATGAGTGATCAGAACTCACACGGCGTCAAGGAGGGAGGGAGGGAGGGGGGAGGCGAACGTTTCCAACGCATCTTTGTCGAGTATTTCACAGACTTTTTCGGAAAAAGCGAGCCGGGGAAATATCGCGGTCCATTGTGTATATCGTCGGCGCTCCGTCCTGCATTCGCGATTTGGCAGGATGCATTTTGAATCCGAAACAGGGCCGTGTGTTTGGACTGAGAAGGCGTCTTGTTAAAGCCCGGACAGAAAACTATTCAGCCACTGGTGCTGCAGGTGTTGCACATTATGGCTCCAATATCAAACTCAAACGCTCTGATTACTTAGTTGTGTGGAAGAAACCAAGAGCACTTCGAACAACAGACCGAGCTGTAACAGAATTGCAAACAAACGGACAGACTTAGAGCAGCGCGCCGACATTGCCAGATAGCATAGTTAGTCCTGAAATTAAATGTGCCGTCAGTTGATTTTACACAATAATAAAAACGCACAACATTTTTCAAGGCTAAGTGCTGCTGAGTTATAGCAGCATCGGCGATGAAAATGTTATTATATAAAGTTTGATCTGATTGGACCAACTTTTTACACCAACTGCATACTGTGTTTTTATAAAACTGTGGAGCATGGAACTGCCGGGCGTGCGATGAGGCTGTCGGGTTCAAACCGAGCGCCCTGGCTGGAGACCTTTTTTGATATACAGAAAAATTAAATGCCGCTTAACGTTCTTTGTGTTATAATGGCGTTTTCTCTCTTCTCAAAGCGCTTTGAAGGGTTTTCATTCTTCTCCCCTTCACACACTTTTCACACGCGCACAGCGTGGAGTGCCAGGTGCTCTGCTGCTCATTAGGAGGGGATCGCTGTATGGAGGACATTTCTTGGGAGCCGTAGAACACAACCGATAAACATTTAAGTCCCAACTCAACTCTAACCGCTGATCATTTGTTGCTGGTTTAATAAGGGACTCTTTAAAATATTCTTTTTTCCTAAAGGAATATCATCATCTGCCCCGGTCTTCCTTTTGCTGAAAAAACTGGTATTTCATATGGAAATGCAACCACATTGAAGTACAATCACAAAGCATCTTTTTTCTTCCTTCAATGGATGCGCTAATTCACGTCGCCTGCAACGGTCTCGCAAACTCCCTTGAAAACTGGTATACGTTTTGATTATGGTGGTGGGGGAATGAAATGCATGAGTTCTATGTTTCATTATTCATGATTCATGCTTTTTTGTTTGAATTCTTTATTAAATGTAATGAATTATTTGTTTCTCCATGAAGTGGAAACCTTGAAAAAATAGTAATCTAGCAAAAAAAAATCCCCAGCACAGTGTTTTTGTGATCTTGTGATATGATAATGGGAAGCGCTTGGGTTCAAGTCTTGTGTGGGAAGCACACTCCCTCACACACACGTCATCATCTGAGTTTGCAAGCTGAGAATCCCATTTAAGATGATAATGATAATAAATAAAGTAAAGTGGGGGTAAAAAAAAAAAATTAAAACAATGCATATAAAAGTAAATAGTCCACCTGTTCTTCCATTAAAAACAAATCCAATTTGAGCGCAACACTCATCTCTGCCAGGCGGAAGTGCGGTGGGATCAAAGATTGATGTGATGAGGGGAACACCTAGTGGTCTCATTGGGTAACAACGGGACAAAAAGACGTTCAACATGTGCAGCAGATAAGCAGATATTCGTCTTATTGATTCGAACTGCACACCCGATGACCACGAGGAATGAAATGAAAATACCCTCGGAATCTTACTTTAAAGTTACATGTAAGTGCACTGACATGGGGAAGCTCATATTTCCCAGAGTCAAATTTGACTTTTGACAAGTCCTCTGGTGAGATTTCCTTGTTTCTCCTGCTGATGCCTTCGATGTCATTGTGGATATGTTTTTGTGTGTGTGTTTGTGTTTGTGTTCGTGTGTTTGTGTGTGTGTGTGTGTGTGTGTGTGTGTGTGTGTGTGCGTGTTTGTGTGTGTGTGTTTGTGTGTGTGTACATATATGAGTGTGTACATATATGAGTGTGTATATGTGTTGTATCACTTAATGTTGTATGTATATATGAATCTTTCTATCTGTGTATGTGTAACAGTGTATGCGTGTATGTAACAGTGTGTGTGTATGTCAATCAGTGTGTGTTTTTTTTACATGTGTGTATGTATGTATGCATGAGTGTGTGTTATATGTATCTATCTACCTCTCTACTTGTGTATGTGTGTGTGCATGCACATATCCATGTGTGTATGTATTTGGGTGTGTGTTTGTGTTTGTGTGTGTGTGTGTGTGTGTGTGTGTGTGTGTGTGTGTGTGTGTGTGTGTGTGTGTGTGCGTGTATGCATTTGTATGAGTGTGTGTTGTACATTTCTATCTACCTCTACCTGTCCTGTGTATGTGTGTATGTATGTACATGTGTGAGTATGAATACAAATAGTGTGTGTTGTATGCCTTTAAGTGTGTGTTTGTGTATGACTTTGCATATATGTATGAATGTATATGAGTGTGTGTTATATGTATCGATCTATCTCTTTACCTGCGTATGTGTGTATGCATGTACGTATGTGTGTGTGTGTATGTATGTTGGAATACATAAAGTGTGTGTTGTTTGTATGTATATCTATCTATACATCTGTCTGTCTGTTTGTATGTGTGTGTGTTTGTGAAGTGGATTGTACAGGGCTTTGAATAAGCACTCAGAGAAGCATGTTCCAGCGCTATTTACTTGCTGTGCGTGTGAAGCTCCGTCGCCTGCGTCCACCACCGTTTCATTCAAACTGCTCAGTGATGAAGGTGGAAGACGATCCAGTCCATGTTTTGGTGATTAATGCCGAGGTGAGGAGACAGCGTGTCACCTTTGGCAGTGTCTCATCTTTTAATGGACTGAAATAAAGAAGAAATTATTATCCCATATCTCACTTATAATGACCATTTAAAAAATGGGCTGGTGAAAAGAATCACCTTCTGCGAGATGATTCCAGATTATTGGAAAAGATGACCTTGCTACCGCAAGGAACCAACATTGCGTGATTTAGATAATAAGAAATCATTACGGGGAACTCTCAGCCACTGCTAGGAGTTATTAATCATACGATGATGTGTCATTCCTTAACAGGGATTGGATGAACCTACTTGCCTACTTTTGTCGATGTTCTCTTCTGAATCCAATTGAAACACATAAACGAATTAAATAAAAAGCTCTGTGCCGTATTGATACCAAAAAGACAATGACAAATTTGTGGGTCTTGGGAAAAAGGAGGTCAACCTGTGATATTTTACGTTTTGTTTGGCACATCTTAATTTAGCTGACGTGCTCCAGTTCCCTATCTTTCTTCTTTCTCCGCTGAATAGCTATAATGATATTGTTCCAGCAATATATATTTTCTTTTAGATTTATCACGGTACATTTCTGTCCCCTAGTGTTCCCCGCAGGTAATGTCTGAGAAATCTAATAACCACCACTCACTCTGCAGACAGTGGGATTCTATCTGCAGGCTGTGAGTGGGCCGATGGGTCTTCCTCAGTGACACTGGCCATTGAGGGCGTATAAACACTTATAACTATAGGTTAGAAATTTGAAACAATGCCGGGGCTAAAGAAATGGCACCGTTGACTCAATGTTCAGCAGAGAAATTAAACCAATACATGAAACCCTTGGATGTGCTGGAGGTCTAATTCAAACAACCTCCTAGGGTTGACAGCGTTCACGTCTCCGCCTCGACTGTGTGCGGTCGCCTGTTGTTCTGGGCTGCTTCACTCTATTCCCGTCATTGAGCTTGACCTTTGGCCTACCTTTGACTTGCAAATCACGCCGCAAAGGGAATATGTCAGCGCGGCTGTCTCATTCCCTCCTCCGTGTTCTCAGTGATTTTTCCAGACATTCAGGACTGTCCGTGCAGCTGATGGAATCTGAGGGAGCAAAGCGTGCTTTTGAAAAAAAAAATCGCATTTTTCTTCAGATTAATTATCGATAACAATTATAATTTCTAAAACTCCTTTTTTGATTGGAAGTACTTTTGAAACATTGATATTTCTACCCCAGCTATAAATAAGTGACATCATTAGACGTGAGTGACATTTACAGAAAGCAAAAGGCTATTGATATTGGATATAGTGTACATAATAACAGACTGCAAATGTGACATTTACTAACAGAAAAATAAACAAAATGCGATACAGTATCTCTGTCGCTGAGCAATTATGTAGCAATGATTTGCTATAATTGTTTTTCAAATCGTATACTTGGTCTCCGCCTGCAGTGCCACTCTCTCTTAGCCCCTTTTGAATTCAATTGGATTCTGTTCATAGTAACTTGGCAGTATGTCAGTGATACAATTAGATTTTTTTTCAAAAAATCATTGTGCATCATCCGGCTAGTCACCACTGAAAAGTCCTTGTATGATGAAGGACATTTCGTGCCCTTTGGAAATGAAAACACACACCTTGGTTAAGCTTGTTCTTAGATTGCTTGCCCTATGGGAGATACTCTGTTAACCACTGTGACTGGTCTCTCCTGTTCAATTCAACAGAATAAGAGTACTTTTTTTTTCTTTTTATCCATAAAACTGAAAGTCTTTTACGTTGGAGTTGTTATCACTCTGTCGGTAAAATATTGTATTTAATGATTGAAATGATTGTAAAATGAGTAAAATGCAGAAATGGTTTCACTTCTTTGACAACTACAGACATTTATTATCATTCATAATGATTAGCTTTCTTGCACCACACTTGGTTTTGCAGACACAGATGGGATTTAAAATCTTATTACACAGTTTTCATCAGCGTATAAAACTACCTTTTATGTGAATGCTTATCCTATCTTTAAAAGCGCTATCTCGAATTAATGGCCAGAATGTAATCGTAATGCTCGTCAATTGTTTTCTTACAGATATCTTGCTGCAGAGGATTCTTATCTGTCCACTGCCGACAGCAACAGTGTAAGTGTCTCCCAAATACGAGGCGTCATCCGGCCTTCCGGGTGAGTTCATTTGTTGATGTTGAGCTTCTCAGTGAAGGTGCCAAAAAGTTATCCAGCCAATTCCAGATTGTCGTCGTCCAACTACTCCGGCCGTCCATTTCTGTTGTCTTTTTGGCAGTTTGCAGCTCAGCCTTGTCGTTGGTGCCAGCGGTGGAAATGTATTGACTGTGTTTTTGTTGTTTCCCCAAGCCTTTGAATCCCGGGGCCTTGACATCCTTCCTGATCGACACAGACTGAGCGCACTACATTTTGGATCCCTGCTTCATTGTTTTGTGGGAGATGAGCCCCACCGCCCTTGCTGTAGAGCACATAATCTACAATTATTCTTGTCGAAATCTTGAATTTGTTCACTTGAAGATGTTTCCCCCCTCATCTGAGAGGCTTCTGCAGTTCAGAACTGAAGAATTCACCGTGACCTGGATGACTGAGAACCTCCTCAGATAATCTACAATTATCAGTCATCTCATGCTTGGACCCGTGTGGATTGTGCCTTCAGTGGACTCAGGTCAGTTTAAAAACATTGCCAACTAACTGCTGAGCAATAACAGGGCTGAAAAGAGAATATCGCTTTTCCAACTGGTTAAGACACTTCTTCCAGTGGGGTTCCCTCCATCCGTTTTTTTCTGCAAAGCTGGTGGCAGGCATCTTAAACTCAACAAGCCACTAAACTCTAAATGTTGCACTTTCATTTAGGGCACCGAACATGCAATCTCAACCAGGATCTTATTTTTTAAAAAAAAGATGAAAAACATCTACAGCCCGTGACTCTTTTGTTGCTATAAAAAAAGGGGAGCGGAAGGAACAGAATGACCACAAAATAGATCAGTTTCTTTTACAGTTTGCCTTAACTTGATGTGATCCAAATTCATATTAGCTGCTGTACAGCACGTGCATGCCTTGCTGCGGGCTGCCCTCCTTCTCAGATACAGAAAAAGAACATCGCATCCAGATGGTTCTTTCTTTTTGCGGTCCTCTTAATCTCTAAAAAAAAAAAAAAAATGCCCGATTACATCTGTAATCTTTAATATTACATGAAGACTAAAAGTCTTTAAGCTTGTTGAACTATCAAAATAGCTGCCATCACTCTTGCGTTAAATAGTGAGTTCCTCTGTCTGCAAAATAATACTGCACCCAGTACACTAACCTATTTTCACAGCTTGCGGTCATTAATTTCACACAGTATGTATTGGATTAAGGGAGATGCAATCCTACACAGGTTAAGTCATTTAAAGCTTATAATGGATTGATTAGATTATGGAGTGCTGGTTACAGCAGCTGGCCAGGGTTGCTGTTGCTCGTGTTCACTTGGCTAAAAGCGATATCGTCAGCGGGCCTAAAATCTGTAATGGTGTCCTTTTGATAGCAAGCCAGTGGATGTCTTCATACTCCCCTGAGGCATGGTCATACAGCTACATCATCGCCTTGGAGTCATATTGATGAATGATGTTATATTGTTAACACTTAAAAATTATAGATCTTATTCTTATGTGTCTCCCAGCCTGATTCAAGCATCTTGGTTCAAGCAAAGAGGGACCAAAGTTCAAATCGTAAACTCCCGCTGGTCTTGACCCCATGGCTGGCCTCGATGCCGCCTTCTCCAGGATTCCAGCACTCTTTTGTTGGACGTTTGTCTCTGGGTGCATTTGTGAAGTTGTGCGTGACACTTCAAGGAAAAAAAAATAAAAATAGAAAAGCTAACTCGGACTGACAGCGGGAACACAGTCATCCGCCTAGTGGGTTTACCCGTACTGGAAAACAGAAACCCTACACTTTGTCTTAGCAATAAAAAAGGACACAATGATACGACTGGTTTCTTTTTGTAGCTTATATTGCGAATTAGATTTTTTTTAAATTTATAATTGTACATGAAATGTCAAATTCTTAAAGGAATTGTGTTTATTTGTTTCCATGAATTTTTCTCCAACTAAGAGAGAAAGAGGCTGGTATTTTTCAGATGGCTTTTTAGTTAAGTAGAAAAAAATGAATTAAAAAAAAAAACTAGGCCAGATTGGTTAACGGGCACAGGGCAGCATTGGGGGGATGTGGGCTCCGACTAAATCCTGTTTTCCAATAACATCATTGGATTAGCATGTGAAGTTTTAAGATGTTGTTCTGGTAAATATGTTGTCTGTGCACAAATGGGTTATTAGGATATCGCATAAAATCATGAATAGGTGTTGTATACACAATAGGTATACAGTTATTGTGTTATGGTGTGTGTCAAGGAGCCTCGTTGTGTTTCATTTCGGTTCTAACAAGGTGCTGAGAAACCGGGAGTAGCGCCGGGCCGATGAGCTGACCGAGGAAGCGTGACAAGAGACGCCTCTCCAGATGAGGACCGAGGTGCGAGGAGCACACTGGTGTTGATCAAATCGGTGAGTTCGACAAAGGTTCACTGTGAGTTCATGCCCTTAAATTAAAAACGTGGATACTATAACCACGGGAACATCAACTTTGACAAAGAAAATCTATTGAAAAATTAATATAATTCATACAATTAGTGTGAAACACCAGTGTTATTTGGTGTTAATTTGATAAAACAATGAAAAAGTAACAGCCCCTGTGCTAAGTAATTCAGCCATGCACTGTATTTTATAACAACATAGGTGTAAATCAGCTCACCTCTTCCAGACTTTGCGAAGGGGTGGGGAGCAGCTGGGCTGGCCGGTAATTTTGGCATCCGCTGATGAATGAAATTGCAACATAATATCAAGAGAACAAGTCACTGATTCTTCAACTAATTTCCCACTGCCATAGTTTAGTGAGCTACTAGTTAGTTGTTTAGTTTTAGCACTGAGAGGCAGAGCGTTCAGTAACCCGAGCCAACAGGAGTCACACCTTTGGCCTTGTGTGCTGAGGTGCCATGAGTCACACTCTGCGATCACAGCATCGGCTTCACACTGTATACCCAACACACACTGGGACGTGGGACAGAGTGACAACCAATCCTGACAAACAAACTGCACACCAATTCGCCAGGATCATCAAACTATACATATAACTATACAACTATGCATATAACTATACATATATACATATAAACTATAAACTATACATGTATATATACACACACACTGTAAAAGTACCCTTCTATTCGGTGGTAAACAAAGCCAAATATATTGTAATTATTCATATGTTTGCACATTTACATACACACACACACACACCCTCGAAAGGTATATTGTAAAACGATAATTTATTAAATTGAAGTAGAAATGGAGATTAAAATGCTAACTATCTTGTTTGAGGTAGAATTCGTGGATATGAATCCCAAGTCCGTGATCCCGGTGCGCTTTTCAAAGGCATACTGGTATAGCTGGTTCATAAAACTGGGAAAAGAGTGGGGCAAAGTCCACCTACCACCTGAGTTTTGGAAGCGTCCCAAAATTCTGATCTGCTGAAGTTCTGTCATGCAACCTATTTAGAGGACAGCTGTCTTACCCATTCCTGAAAAGGGAGCTCTATGGAAGCCTTGAAATTACAGAGGAATGTCACTCATGCAAGTAGCTTCAAAGACCGAGAGTCCCTGCCTTTTAAATTGAATCCGCCGAATCGTCAAAGAGCCAAAGAAGTATAAAAAGGAAGCTGTTGTCAACCTTCATTGACTTTTATTAAGCCTTGAACTCAACTGGCCGCGTGAAAATGTTCAAAATTCTTAAAGTCTGTCGTGTCCCACCTTATGACATCGCTGTAATCAAATTAATGTATGAGGACATGTCTGCAGCTGCTCCTTCACCAAAAGGCGAGACAAACCAATCTGCATTCGACATTGGCACTGGCATGCTCCAAGGAGATCCTTTTGCTTCTTGCCCCTCCGTCCCGACTACGCTCTTCAAATCGCCATCTCATTCATATTGTCTTGTGCTCAAATCTCATGGTAGTAAGGGCTATCCAGTTGTGGTCCAGTGTGACTTTGTCTTTGGAGATGATATTGCTCTCCTCGAAGATTACAGTGCTGCACGAGATCTCCTAGCTTGAGTAGAACAAGCATGCCGAAGCATTGGTAACCAAATACATGCACATGAACAGCACATCTGTTAGTCCTCTAACCTCTTTTGCCAGCTTTAGTATCGTCCATGTTCAAGATTTCAACTACTTGGGTTCATTTACCGAAATTGGAGATGTGGAAAGCCCCTATGAAAGTGAAAACCAGGACCAAAGTTTTCATGGCTGCTATGGAACCCATCCTCCTGTACAGCTCCGACTCATGGACACTGAATGCTCAATGTACCATTGAATCAATGGCACTTTCACAAGGATGCTTCCAGCAGCCAACAATAACCTTCAGAGTTGCTACACTGCAGATAGTGTTCTATACAGAGCGCTTACAAAAACTCCTGAAGGCACCAAATGACCCTGCGATGCTGTTGCTGGTCATGTTGTATGACACAAGGAAGCTGCTGAAAAGGTACTCTCGTGGTCTTCCTATACCATTTGGACTCATATAAGAGACTAAGCCTGCCACCCATCCATCCATTATCTACCGCTTATCCTGCACTGAGGGTCACGGGGGTGATGGAGTTTGTCCCAGCTGTCATTGGGCGAGAGGGAGGGTTCACCCCGGACCAGTCGAGGGTCGATCCCAGGGCCATGTATAGATTCACTGACTCATTCACATGCCTGGGCAATTTAGCGTCTCCGATGAACCTCCTGCAGGTTTTTGGGACTATGGGAGGAAACCGGAGGCGTCGGAACAAAACTCCACGCAGGAAGGCCCCCCCGTTGGAATTGAATCAAGGACTGTGGGGTAGCTGCGAAGTAGAAAAGGATATTGATATGAAAATTAATTTCAAAAGATGAGGGAAATTATACAAGGGCAATCATTTTAATTCATCCCAAATCATTCATTAGCATCATAGGGTGATGTAAGTCCACCCACTGATTTTGCAATATTATCAGAGTCATGACATCCGCGAATGAGACCAAAACCATCTCTGTAGTATTTCAAAGAGTATATTTTTTCTGTGTGAGTAAATATTTTAGTGGGAATAACAGGATCTCAACATTTTCATATGTCTGCATTTGTTTTGGTTGGAAAATAAAATAATTCAATATTTGTCCCCACAATAACTTAAGTATACTAATACACGTAAGTGTATACATTTTAAACAACAAGGGGAAAGTGAAATCAGCAAATGTAGGAGTTAAAGATTTGATTTGTGTGAGATTGTCGTTTACATTAAGACCTTCACAGAGCAAAAATGTTAGACAAAACAACAACACTGACATACAATACATCTTTGTTGAGTGCATCTCTCAACGATTCACTAAACATTTCCCATTTAAAAATAATTCTATTTATGCCTGTAATGCCATTATTGATGACAGTATTATGAAAGATTAGTCGGCAGACTTACAAGCTTAATGTTCTAATTGTTGCCGTTGTTTTCTTTTCATTTTGCAGAGGGGATTAACTAAGATAGGGGCTCATACTGCTTCGTCTTAAAGGAAAATATGTACACAAGATTAGACCAGTTGGTCACCGATTAACAGCATTCCTGGCTTTGGGGAAAAGCAGAGGGGAGGAGGCCCGCCTGTACTGTCAGCAAATGTGAAAACAGCGGGGTTACACACACACACACACACACACACACACACACACACACACTCACTAGTAAACAAGTGTGCCATTCTTTGTTTTTCCAGGGCTCTGCTTTGGAGTGGGGAGCATTTGTACGAGTGGACAAACTTTTGTGCAAAGAGCCGCGTCTGGTGTCGTAGAGTGGTCATGACCTCCGACATGACAGATGGGACAGGGTCTGGGAACACAGAGGAAAGGGCCAAATATGTGTGTTTGCACAGTGACTGTAATCGGCAGATCTCAGAAAGGGGAATGCCAGCCCTGTAAAGGTCTCACTGAAATTGTCCGCGACAGAACAAAAACAATCGTCCCGATTCATCTCAGTTTAGTCCCGGTAAGCGATGCCAATAAAATAAAGCTGCTTTGTTTGTCAAATGTAAATATAGTACACTACATATGTCACATCTCGTGCATCTTGAACTATTGAGCCATTGAGGTTCCTTCTCTAAATTAAGACTGAACAGAATACAGGTTGTTATTTTTTTTAAATATATGTTTTGTTTTCGTTCCGGCCTCACGCCGGTAAACACTCCCACCCACTTTAAACGTGGATTTCCTCTCAGTGCTCCAGTTGAATCTTTCGAGCTTATCCGTAACATCGCGGATCAAAGAGTACATTTTCTCTGCGATCACAGTAAAAACTGGGTTCTGGGAGGCGAGCCTGCGAGCAGGATTTGTGACGTCGTGAAATATTCTGTCCCAGATCCAATATTCAGCTGACAGAGATACAATGCAGATACGGCATCACGAAACGTCTTCATTTAAACATGTGACATAAAACACTTGCGTGAATTAATGCGTCTGTTGTGTAGTTTTGTCACATCCTTTTCTTCGAATAGCTTAGAGAATAAAAGGCCTTTACAAAGAGATGGATGATTAAAACTCGCCATCTGGAAGCCCACTGCATTGAATCCAGCTGAGCCTGAGGATGTCAATCTATATCACTCTTCTTGAGCGAAAAAGAAGAAGAAAACAAGCACGCGGGACAAAATTACTGGCCTAAATCATTTTATAGAGTCAATAAAAGCAACAGTAAAAAGCTTCTTCCTTGGTTGTAGTCCAAGGTTGTTTTAAATGTAGTACTGTAATGTGTGTAGCAATCGTGATTATACCCATCTTCAACATTTCATTGTTTATTTTTAATTTTTCAACAACACGCTCTTTTCATACAATTGAAAAAACAAAAAAACAATGTTATTCACGGCCACCCTCGTTAGGAGACCACTCTTCGACTGGCTCCTGTGTGTGCACAGAGGGCAGACAAACCGTCTGTATTTGTGCACTGATACCAGACTATTTGGCTCGCTACCGGGACCCATTTGTGCCTTTTGCGACAGTTTGCTCCACTTTGGCTCCCAGTGGGGCGCCCCTGGGGCCCCGCTGGCCTCTGGGGACCTTTGTTTATCCCAAATGAAGGGTCTATTAGGGGACATTAGGAGCCATTAGAGCAGGCGGCCGGTGAGGATTGTCACACCTGAGATAATCGACTGCACACGCCGAAGAGAGCTCTCTCTCTCCCTCTCCAAAGTCCTGAACGAGGAATATGTAGGGAGGACTCATGCACGTCGTGGACGTGGATCGAAGTCACGCCAGTTAACGTGGAAACGTGGATCGAAGCGATGGACGATTTGGCAGAAACGCCCGGGCATCCCTCGGCCCGTTGATGGACAGCCGGGCGTGAAGCGCCGCGTCCTGTCCAAACATGCGGGCGCCGCGGGGTGGTGAGAAATGTCGAGCCGCCGGGTTGACTATGAAAACACGCAGGAGTTAAGTTACGCACCATCTGTGTGCGGGGACGGCGGGGAGCGACACCCCGGGTAATGAATGAGGGGAAAATGAGATCGGGAGGTGAAGGAAAGTGCGCCCCAAGGGAGGGAGGCACTTAAAAAATCTGAGTGTTGATTTAAATTCTTGATTGATAGGTCGATTGATTATATCTGCAAATCTACAGACGATGAAAAAAAAAAGAAAAACACTCAAACAAGCCACATAGATTAAGTTTAGAGCTGTTGGAGTCCCAGATATGTGGTCAAGGATAACCTAATATGTATTGTCAACTCCAATAATTCTATAAGAGGAGTCACTGTCAGACAACTTTGCTTCAATCGGGAGTCCTTGGCTTGGAGCACTTCAGCTGGAGGGGCTGGAAAATGAAAACCTTCACCTTAAACTGCCAAATAGAGCACTAACTATGTTAGACTGACCCGGCTGGCAGACACAAGGCCACTTCCTCACGTTGTCCATCCTACCTGAAGGCTGTACCCACAGCGTTTACCTTCATAACAACTCAAATATAAATGTAACGTAATTTCAACTGTTTGTGTGTATGTATATGAACAGCTTGTGCAGTGTTGTGTTTGAATTTGTCAGTATCGTCAAAGTAACTTGTGCATATATTTATCCCCAGCCAATAAATTATCCATCTCATTCTCTCTCACATACACATGTATCCCATTCTGGTTCTGTAAGTACATTTACCTCTCATTCTCTCTGTCTCTCTCTGTCTCCCTCTGTGTCTGTCTCGAAACACATACATACTTATATAAGTGAAGAGACAGATGGACGGATATATAGTTACACTGACACTATTCTGTTTATTTTAGGTAATGCTATCTATCTTCATTTCGACCCTTCATACAGCAACATTTTACCTGGCTGCGAGGACAAATTCATTTCCTCCCTCCCTAGTGTCTGTCTGTCCGTCTGTCCGTCTGTCCGTCCGTCCGTCAGTCCATCCATCTATTCATCTATCCATCCATCCATCCATCCGTCCATCCATCAGTCCGTCCATCCATCTATCCATCCATCCATCCACCTATCCATCCATCCATTATTCGTTCATTCCCTTCATACTACAACATTTACCTGGCTGCGAGGACAAATTAATTTCTCTCTGAGATTACTAGTGTCCATCCATCCATCCATCCATCCATCCATTAATTTTCATCTATCTATCTATCTATCTATCTATCTATCTATCTACCTATCTATCTATCTATCTATCTATCTATCTATCTATCATCCATCCATCCATCCATCCATCCATCCATTATTTTTTATCTATCTATCTATCTATCTATCTATCTATCTATCTATCTATCTATCTATCTATCTATCTATCTATCTATCTATCTATCTATCTATCCATCCATCCATCCATCATGTTTTGTTTAACCCTCACACCGTTTATGTCGACATGTTTAAATCTTAATAAGTATCAAAGTTTATATTCATTTCAAAAAACTAGAAAACCCGTGGTGTCACCGAGACTCTCCGGGACGGTCAGCGTGTGTCTACCGGTGCGCTGACCCCTCCTACCCCCCCTCCCCTCCCGGCTAGCAGCTGGAACAGCGCCCGCCCCCGTCGACGCGGGGGCTTTATCAACCCCTGCTGCCTCCAACTGCCCCACAGCAATAGGAACCGTCGCACTCGCCGCTCCATCCCGCCACGGTGCAGCTTACCTCCGTGTTTCGTTCAGGATCCCCCCCCCCCCCCCTCCCCCCCCGGAGAGGAAGAACAATACGGAGGGAGGAATGGCTTCCTCATGCGTGGTTCTCAGCCAGCCGACGTTCGGCTCTGCGCAGTGGCCGCGTCCGCTGACGGAGCGTGGCAGCCCGGGCTCGACCGGCAGGTAGGTGCCGGCTTTAAGCTAACGTTCGCGGCCGAAACCGCCGCTCCGTTTGCCGTGATACGCTTGCGGTCCAACTCGGCGTGCTTCCCGCTGGAGTTCCTTTCTCTAAAACAACCGGGCGCGTTTATTCCGCCGTTTTACGGCGTTGCTCCCGGAATTTTCCCCTTAAAATAAAAAAACAATTTTCAAGTTGCCGCGGTCGGATTACGACGAGCCTCTTTAACCGGAGTTCTAGCGGTTGCTAAGCGACAGCTTATGCGGCAGTTGATTTAACGCATCTTAATGGGGCTGTTTGGACGCTGGCCTGGTCTGGTTTATTTTGGGGGAAAAAGTAGGAAAATCCAATGTTATATGTTTGAAAAAAGAGTTCAGCATCGACCATTCTTATAATTATTACCAAACAACTCTTTCATTTAAGTCCAGATGTTCTTGTCAAGCTTCGTAATGCAATGTTATCGAGTGTAAATATTTTTATCTATATGTTCAAAAATGGACCTACAATCGTTATGCACTGTTTAGTTATGAAAAATTTAAAATGGGAGAAAAACATTTTATTGTTCAAGACAGATCTTCTACATGGATTTTTCTTTTGCAGATAAATTACTCCATGTTATCTGACTTTATATTGATAGTGAGGAAAGTATAATTCAGTTGGTGTTTTTTTCTATTCAAGGATCAGTTCAGTTTGAAATTTGGGGTGTTATTTCAGTCAGCCATGCACAGCCCTTTTCTAATCAGTGGTCCTGTGTGTTTTCCCCCTCCTTGCAGCCAGAACTCTCTGTGGAGACCGTGGTTGTCCACCCGCAGGGACCGGCCAGAACTGTGCCCACGGAGCAAGTTGTCCAGCGTAAGTCACAACACCGCCATTCATCTCAGATCACCGCTTTGTTAAATGGACCTTCAAGTCAATGAGCTATTTTGAGAAACAAAATGTCTTGTGATGCATATCAGGTTAAAGCAGTTTAGGAAAACCCCTCCGCCGTCCCAGTCAGTCATATGGAACCCATCACTAACCGCAGGGAGTGAGGAAGGTGATCGTGTCAAATAGTTTTCCCCCTTTCACACCAGCTTGTCAGCACCATCTCTGCTCCCTCCTCCTTCCACTGCACACCTCTGACACATACATTAGCATAAAGGCTGTTTCTGTTGGTGTCTATGATCCCCTATATAATCACCCCAAATCTAATTAGGAAAAAAGTCATGATGTGAAAGATGACAGGCCAACTGGAGGAAGCGCTGTACACAACCAATTGCTGGGAAAAAAAAATTTTTTTGAGAAGAAATACACACGGTAAGGCAGTACCAGTATAATCAGCTTAAGATATTTTTGTGCCAGCATTTTTTTTATGAGCTTTCCAAAGAACTTTTTTTTTTAAGAAACGCTTGATTTGTGGTTACACTGAATAAGAAACTCCCTCTCCTAATTAATTTTCTTCAAATCCCATTTCTTTGAACATTACTTTCCCAATTTTTTTTTTTTTCCATTTTAAAGAAGGTTCTAACACACATGTCAATTTAAGGAAGTCCTGTGCTTGAGTTTGGTGGTGAGACTGCACAAAAAATCTATTGTAAAAGAACAGTGACCCCAGTACTCTGCGTCTTTAGCTCATCAGTAATCTACATCCCGAGAGAAGCGCATCAGATCCAAATGAATATCAGCTGCAAAAACTTCATATGGTCGTGCATTCATTTGGGAGAAAGGCCCAACACCCCACCGTAAAGCTGCGCTGTCAGGGAAAAGATGCCAAAACGAACACCTCTGGGGAGCGTGGAGCCGAGGGGAAATTCCCACAGACCCTCTGAAGAGGGCACACCTCGTTACAGAGCCGCTCCCCTCACATGCTGAGCCGCTCGCCAGCCTGCCGCTGCCGCAGCTTGTGAAGTGTTAACGCTTGACTTGCCATATGAGACTTTTACTGTTCCTTTTTTAAAAAAAAAAAAGAAAAAGAAAAAAGGGGGGGGGGGGCGTTTGAGGTGCTTAAACAAAGCAATGTTCACATGTCGTGTGAAACGGCTTCCCGACACTCCAATGTGTCCTCCTTGCCGCCAAATCTGCAGCATATTTCACTAATCTCTAATTAGGACATTTCATTACGGAACAGCAAACTCTCTTAAGGTGCAATTTGCTTCGAAGTGAGGTAATCTGCCCGGGCAAAAAGTATACTTTTTAAATTAATGGTTTTAGACTAGCTTATCTTATTACATAATTACGTTTAGGTCGATAGAACAGAGATCCTTGTCTTTTTAAGAATCCAGTGTCTTTGACTCCATGAAGTGGTCTTGAAATATTCACAGTATATCTGAACATGTACAAAAATATCTGGAAAAGACACAGCTTCAAGTTTCAGACAAAGGGCAGCACTGTCTTTTTCATGGGGAGGGTTCAGTATAATAGCACGTTTTGATACAGTATCAGACAAACACACTTGGTCAGACAGTTTCAGCCTCTGTTGCAGAAATACCAAAATCACTTTATAATTCTTTTGATGCGCAAAATAAATGGATCAAAACAAACTGTCTTGAAAGCATGAAGACTTTTTTTTTATTCTTTGACTGACTTACTTATTCAGTGGGTATTGATGTTTACGCCTGACAAAAAAATAAAGAAATCTTATCCAGTCTTTTTTGTCTCCCTCAGCCTTACTCCCGACCCACAGTACCAGGCTGCTTCTCATCAGACGGGAAACCGCAGGCTTTTCAGCACCCTGTCAAGTCAGTACCTGCTCTTTTGATATGTTTTTTTTCTGACATATGCACCCAGACAAATCATTTTCTTGCACAGAAGTTGAGTTTTAAATGTGCAACATGCTTGAGGATGTTGTTTACCCATTTTTAGCTTGAGGTATTTAGCACCATACTTCCTGTTTACCATTCCAGTGCTATTGTGTGTGTTACCAAGTACCGATCACTCGTTTGTTTACGAAAGCTTCTTGTTTTTCTATACAACAGGCTCTTCTGGCCCAAATCCAAGTCATTTGACTATTTGTACAGTGATGGAGAGGCCTTACTTCGGAACTTCCCCATCCAGGCAACCATCAGCTTTTATGAGGAATCTGACAGCGAAGATGAGGATGAGGAAGACTGGGAGGAAGGTGGCGATTTCGATGATTGCCTCAAACAGGAGTCATTTTGTACCTCCAACAACTGAATGATCCAGAACCTGTTGAGCTGCTCCTGAAAGAGAGACTGCTGTTCTGTTCTGTTGTTTTTTTTGTTTTTGTCTTTTTTTTGGCCTCCAGGACTGTCTTACACAAACAGACTCTGTGGAATACATTTTGTTAGTTTCGAACCCTATTCTAAAGTGTGCGCGAGGTACTTTTCAAATTGGCAAGATAGCGTGAACAGGTTGAGCCAAGTCAATTTTAAGAATCTCCAACAGGTGACACTGTTTGTCTCTCCCATTAGAATTATATAGAATTTGAATAACTCGGCCTCTTGAGTTTTTAAAGGGGTTAAAAATCAGATCACATGGTTCATTTCCTCTGAAATGTCATTGTTGTTAAAAGATCATTTTCTGTTCTGAAAAATGCATCCAGCATACAAAGCACAATGTATCCAGTATTTTTTATTTCATATTTTTTTGGTTTGTTTTTTGTGGTCAGAGATTATAGCCTCATGTTCTCCCATATTGGGATATTTATGTTTACAGTCAATCTCAGAATCTGATCCATGTATATAAAAAGTGACCCACATTTCTAACTTAAGGTATACTTTGTACATAGAATATATTTATGTTGATATATTTTTATACATTAATGTTTGAGTCTCATTGTGTACCGTCAAAACACTGTCCAAACCAGAAAATAAACTAAAAGATCCTATTTTGGTAATGAAGAATGATTATCCTCATCTACAAAAATGTTTTCTTCTTTTTGGTGATTTGATGAGACGTGATAATGGCGTGTTTGGGGAAAAGGCTCCATTTGTTTCCACAATCTTTGCCTTTTCTCAAGTCAAAGAAATTTTTGCAGTCCATCTCTGTGCAGCCTTTTTGGAGTTTATCATCTCATGATAAGAGAATCAATCTCTGCTCCTCCTTTCTCAAGAGAGTGGGATTATCAAGAAAGCATTGAGAGCAAGTAAACAAGGGATAAGGTATTCGGAAGAATAATTATGGGGGAGGGTCCCCATTAACCAAATGCGGTATTTGGTCTTGTGGACACAAAACAGCAAAAACTTTCATAAAAGAATGGGATTTTGTATGGGAGGGAGGATCAAAGATCACTAGATGACCCAGCTGTTCTAAGGATTACCATTTGAACTGCGACCCTTATCCAGATCAGGGTGTGGTTATGTCACAGTCTGAACTGTAACTGGGGCATTTTACGGTAAACTTCAAAACCGCCAGATGCAATTTCTTTGTTCGTTTTTCCCCTGACTTTTTAATTTGATTATTTTTAAACCGATAAAATCAGCAGAGATCCTCAGATATTCTTTTGACTGGAGCTGAAATATTCCCGTTTCACGTAAGGGATTCTGGCACCATTTGGTCTTTCCGCTGCCGCAAAGGCAAGTCATTTCCAGCATATATTCTGGCAAGGGTGTGCACTTTGCTCTCATTTTGGGAAATTTCACCCACAGCTCATGTTTGGGTGGATAAACAAAGGGCACTGCTTTATAGGACATGTGGAACCGCATGAATTGACTTCCTGTTATTATCATTGTCTGGGACATGTCAATTATTAGCAACAACATTGATTTGTGAGACTGAAAACATTCTCTCACCAAAGGGCGGCAAAAATATCAATTTGAGACCCATTAACAGGAGTTTCAGGTCAGTCTGCGTGTGGAGAATAAAATCATGCACCATTATATTCGTAATCATTCTGCCCTATTGCTTTTATGGCCCTTCCCCATTTGCTCACGAGACACCTCCCAGACCTCAAGCCCCCATTCTCTTTCTCTCTCTCTCTCTCTCTCTCTCTCTCTCTCTCTCTCACACACACACACACACACACAGACACACACACACAATAGCAATCCCACAGCGGCTATAGCCAGAAATGCAACGCGAGAGCTCATTTAATAACATTTCAAGCACCTGTTAACATTGAATAATATTTAGACATTAGTGATAGCCACCAATCAAGTGAATTATGAAGGGGGAAAAAAAAGATAAGACAGTACTTTATTGATCCCCATAGGGGAAATTTGTTTGTCGCAGCAGCGCAGCAATAACAGTATCAAAAAAAGACAACATATAATAAAGCCGTTCAAAATTAAAAGCAATAAAAACACAATAAACATAATAAACAAAAAAGAAAGAACATATATAAATAAATACATGCATACACACATATATGTACACATATATATCTATACATGCCATGCCCATACGCACATATATATACACACATATACACATTAACACAAATAAAAATCACAAAAGTGATGAGCAAAAACTAGGAGTTCGACAAAAGGAAAATGGCATTGGCAAACAGTTATAATACAGTGTATAACCAGTAGTTGCTGTTTGCATGCACTGGACAAAAATTAAATACAATTGTTTTTAATGTGAGCGTTTCCCAAAAATAATCCTGTCATAAATGTTTGTTAAGATTTATAATGTATCCCCCAAATTATTCAACCTCATTAACTGAAGACTGCTATTTTACTGTTCAACATTTCAACAAATAATTTTACAGAAAATTCTGGAAATGTTTGAAAAATCTCATGGGTTAAACAGTTTGAAAACTCTAACTATGGTGGAAAACAAATGTGGGTTCTTCCACAACAGCAACAAAGGTCGACGGACAGCGTTTTGCATTTTCCATATCGTTGCAGCGATCGGCTAAGAATGGTCGTGATGCTTGTTTATCAAAGCTTAATTTATTGTGAGTTCACTGCACTAAAAACTGCTGACCTCTCCAACTGGCCGTCGATGGATGGAGGTGACTTTGCCTCCCGTGAGGGACGTTGCTGATGTGTGAATGACCCGCTCTTTTGTTTTGACCATGTTTCCAGTCGGATGCTGTTGTCAGCTCACCATTGTAAGAGCTTTGCGACTGAGTGCTGATATTCTTTGAGCTATAGTTCTGGAGCCAGTTGTCCAGAATGAAAGTCTGATGTAATACAAATGCAATGTGTGACTTTATTCTGTCACAATAACTAAATATTGCTGTTATGTAAATATTTTGTTTCTTGAACCCCCCTAAAAAGTGCCTGGGCCAAACAAGAGGTATGTTGCATTCGGCACAATCCAAATACAAAATGAAAGTATTTATTTTTAGCCTACCTTTGAATTTCTAGATTAATTTTAAGGATTGCCTTGTTAACAGTTTGTCATTTTCTTGATTATAAAGTCATTTCTTGCTTATTTTGAGGTTTTGTTTTGGGTTTTTTTTCCCCTCCAATCCAGTCATAATCCTCCATCTGTGTCTCCCTATTTCAGAAACCACTTCCCGTTTTCCACTCAGATGGGGTTTTTGAAGATTCTCAGTCATTTAGGTCATGGTACTTGTTAATAAATCTTATTTTGGAAAAAAGACTTGCTTAATATCCTGGAGACACCTTTCAAGAGGCTTCTTCAGTCCAGAACTGAAGCAGCCTGTTATCAGGTCCACAGTTGCCATGATAGGATTTTTTTTTTATATATAAGTACTCATACACTGGATTTTCAGTCATTATTCCTATTCCAATGATGCAAACATATCAATTTAATTGCAATTTCATTTCGCAATCATCCAATGTCCCAGACTTTGAGACTTCCCATCTGAAATCTGACAAAATAAAGACCATCATTGTCCCTCTGCAATCAGGAACAAATATGATATAATGAGATATAATGAGCATCACAGCAAGCAGAAGTGGAGTTTTCCTTCCAGCCAGTGATGGAGGGTTATTATCTAAAAATAGTGACGGGTGTTAGAGACTGGAACTTAACGAATTGTGCATTAGCTTTTCAACCAGAGACACAAGGGATCAAATACAACTTTTAATTACCACCGAAAAAGGCCTTGCATGATTTCAATGATGACCTGTGCACAGATAAGTACTACATTTCTAGCATACCATTTCTGTTCATTTAGTTAACTAGTCAAATTTTCCACAAAAACATTTCAGTGATCAAAATAGAAGCTTTCATGATGTTAGTCACGTATTACAGACTCTGTTACTCAAGTCTAAGCTTTTATTCACTGGCTGTGAATAGTTTCCCACTCAATTAAGGTTGTGATAAGTCCAAAATTCTGGAAAATGTTTCATGAAAAATATCAACGTACTGTGTGTGTATATGTGTGTGTGTGTGTGTGTGTGTGTGTGTGTGTGTGTGTGTGTGTGTATGTGTGTGTGTGTGTGTGTGTGTGTGTGTGAGCGTG
>CAAKHD010011711.1:0-18289 GCA_901007705.1 Fistularia tabacaria
TGTGTGTGTGTTTGTGTGTGTTGGGGGGCGGGGGGGGTCCTGGACGTGCAGCAGACACTGATAAATGTGATCAATCCCCCCCGAAATGACTGGGCTCTGGAGTGTATTTTCAGACTATCTGGGTTTTATGTTGGGCCCCATTAGCGCAGGCCGTTGTTAGCGAGTTGTTAGCGCCTTGACCTTGGCTCCCCTTCTGTCGCCGGCTGGAAATATGGCGCGGAGCTGACATCTCGTCGCCGTTCCCTGACAGCGTCTGAGGAGGAGGAGGAGGAGGAGGTTCTGACGAAGATATTAAACCCGAGGACCCCGAAGCGGGACTGACAGCCCCCCCCCATTCAGAAGCTTTTCCTCGCGGCTCGTCGGCTCCCGTTCTTATTATTTCTTCTTCTTCTTCTTCTTCTTCCTCTCCTCGTCTTCCTCTCACCATCAGCTGACAGTTCGCCGCGAGAGCGTTGGCTTATTGCCCAGAGGGCTCGGGATCAAATTGCTTCCTGTTCGGGGGGGCGACGCTCCTGCATGCAGATGTATTGAACTTCTGTTCACACAAGCCATCAGGCATGCAAACACCGATCTGATGAGTCAGAGCAAAGATGGCGGCGGCGGCAGGAGGAGGAGGAGGAGGACGAGCAGGTGGAAGAGGCGGAGGAGGAGGAGGGCATCAAAAGACATCAGATCCAAGTCTTTTTTTTCTTTCTTTCTTTCCTGTTGAGATCCTGTCATTTTTAATTGCGCAGTGAAACTCACTCCGGTGTTTTCCCACTTTGAAGGAGAGAAAACAAAACGGAGCAGCTGGAGGACCTCCAACGCGTCCCTGACGCGCCGGCGCGGATGAACACAGTGTTCTCCACCTGTCTGCATGGGTTCTCCCCGTGTGCTCCCTGCAGGTTCTCCAGCTTCCCTCCATCAACTCCTTCCTGGGTTCTCTCTGCAGATTGAAGGTTCTCTCTATGTTCTCCCACCTGGGTTCCCTTTGTGTGTGTTTTCTCCCCTTACTGGGTTCTCTCCAGGTTCTCCTGCCTGGTTCTCTCCAGGTTCTCCTGCCCATGGGTGGGAATGACAGAGGGTGAATGTTTGGATGTGTCTTCATGGAGCCGCTCCCTCCAGGTCAAACCCCCTCCACCTCTCGCATGCATGCATGAATGAGTGAATGAAGGTCCTGGTAACGTTCTCTCCAGGGTTTCAAACACAAGCCGCTACCGTTGATGCTGCTTTGCTGTCATTTCCGAACCGTATCCATTCTCCATCTTCACCTCGTTTCCCCGCCACCTCGGCGGACGCATTTTGCGAAGGCAGGGGGCGACGGAGCGCCCTGCAGACGATAGGATCCTTTAAAAAAAAAACAACCTGCGATCAGGCTGGCCTTCCCAAACTACACCGGCAGCTGGGACGTTTTCCTCGGGAAACAAGGTTGTCCGACCGCTCCCTGCCACCAACGCGTCCATGAACTTTGCTCAGGAGGGACCGACCCGCATGCAGATCCTTCCCCGGCTGCTCATCGGCATTCGTGCGTCCTCGTCCGGACTCCCCCGTTAACAGCTGCTCGCTGACGGCCCGACGTCCTCAGGATGCGACCCGTTGGATGCCAGCCGCCTCTCATCACGCCGATGTCGTTTTACTTTTTGCCTCCCTTGCCGTTTTCTCCGCTGCGGGCCGGGCGGAACCCGGGCGTGGATCCAGGCGGAGGACGCACGTCGTGACGGAGTTCTCCGGCTCTCCGCGCCTCGCCGGTCCGCCGGGGGGAAAACACACAACCCGGTTATTGACCTTTCCCCGGCGCCGAAGGACTAAAATGTCACCCTCTGCAAACAGAGCGCGTCAACCCCCCCTCTACCCCCGCCCCCCGCTCCTGTGTGGCTGTGCGTGTAATTATATTTGGAGTGCGGATCGCGGGGACGTAAATCTGTTTACCCGGCGATATCGCAGCCGAGGGACTCGCCGGCGCAGCGCGTGAACGTCCTCCGAACGCCGGGCTCGTGCGGGTTTTCGGTCGGGGCGGGAGAAGACGCGGATGCGTATTAATCCGCCGTGAGAGCCGCGGCTACCTGCGGATGTTGTCGTTATGGCAACGGGGGAGAGTAAACCGACGGGGGTTTCTCCTCAGGGTCGACGTCTCCTTCGCCACGGCAATTACGAATCACCACATTGCTCATGAACAAGACCGCCATGAACCCGGCGGGGGCTTTTACACGCACTTCCCGGGGGTGATGGATGACCTCAGGACTCAACCCACAAACCTCACCAGATCTGCTGTCTCCCTAATGCTGGAGGTTCTTTCTGGAATTAAACCCGCCCCATCTGGAGATGCCGTCAATCAACACCTCTGAAAGACGGATGACCAACGTCTAAGGCAGAGAAATATCATCTGGAGATGGGATTGCTCAGGAACAGCAATCCCCTTCCCCCCCTCCTGCTTGCTCATACAGAGAAACCCTTGACTCACGAGTGCATCAACGTGCCAGTTTTCCAACATCCGAGCTGTCCCTCAGTGGATTTTGTGATTGGAGATCTGAGCTCGGATCGGCGGGATGAGCGTTTGACAGCGACGTGGCTGCCGCCGTCCGTGAAGTGGCGTTTAGAGGCAGTGGGACGCGGCGCCGCCGCTAGCTAGCCCAGAGACAATCATGGTAAAACACCAGCGAGGCATGCGTGTTCTGGATTTCTCAAAGCCAGTCGGTGACATTTTTATGGTTTTAAAAAGAGGAGCGGCGTTCCTCCAACCTTCAAAACGAGGTTTAGACATGAAGTGGAACAAAGTTACATTTAGCATAGCATTGTAGCAATAAGTGTGTAGCCAGTTAGCTAAGTTAAAGATCAGATGAGCGCCAGATAAGAAACTCCCCCAACCTCCTCCAGTATCTTCATCCCATCTTACATTTAATGAAACTACTTTATTTGTTTACATTCTCTTGTATTAAGTATTATGATTCTTTACACATTATTTGTTATTTAAAAAGTACATTTTTCTTATTTAAAAAAACAGGTAACAAAACCGGGGGGTATGGAACGGATCAATAGCAATTCAACTCATTTCAATGGGGAAATTGAAATTGATGTCCGAGCAGGTGGAGTTATGAGCTCGGTCACAGAAGCAGTTCAACTCCTGAGTCAAAGCATTCCTGTTTGGCTGCGCCGCTAACCGCTACACAGAAAAGCATCTGTCGGGGGGGCGAGTGATGGCGGGACGGGTTTTAAAAGACTTATTATACATTTACAAATCAGTCACACTGCCATTTCGAATCATCCACATCCTGTCAGGGAATGACAGGAAACATTCGCTCTCCCATTTGTGCGACTCTGCGACTTCAAACACACACACACACAAGAGAACACCATTGTGTGTGTGTGTGTGTGTGTGTGTGTGTGTGTTCAAATGATGACATCACCTGCATTTTTTTTTCATACATAACCCCATTTGGCCTTGCACAAAGGCACACACACTTCAAAGCGTGGGGGCACGGATCAAACACACCGGGTGCAGGTATGTGGTAATTGTACACAACCCCCCCCAGCAACCTTCATCTGCGGCCCGTTTCAAGTCTTGCAGGAAAATGTGTTCGGCGCAACATTTGATTTCATCGCCGTGAATATATTAGCTGGAATCAAACAAATCGCTGGTTCAAATAAATCAGATGCTGTAACATGTGTGCAAGAAAAAAAAAACAATAGCGGTTGCTCTCTTTTCAGTCGTGAAATCATTCGATTTCGAGGCACGGGGAGGAGAAACGGCGGGAAACCTCGGCGGGCCTTCAAAAGCCAGCAGCCCCGGTGGAGAAGCAGCTGCGGCCATAAAAATCAGTTTACCCGCAATTGAACTTTTCGGAGGTTATCGGAAAAACTACCCGGAATCCGTCCTCCATCCTCGGCCGTTCGTATTAGTTTCCTCCGACTCCTCGGCTCCCAATCGCCGCGCCAGCATCAGCGGAATGCGACGGTACGAGACGACAAACATCCATCAAAGAGTGCAGGAGTTCTCCCGGACCTGCAAGCACTGCCGTTTCACTTCTGGTACTCTTTCAAGTGAAAAATATACGGAGTAATACGTGGCGTTTGAAGCAACGCTCATTCGTTCATTCATTAGCTGGACTGCTGATCCTGCTGATCCTGGTGGAGGAGCTGTGATTGGACCAGAAACTGAGTTTAACCCTGGACCGCTCCGTCACAGGGACACACGTGGAGCCATACAACTATTCACCCTCTCATTCACCCAGCATATAAAGATGCAAAAACATTCACCCTCTCATTCACGCAACCATTCACTTTGTCATTCGCACATCTTATGATGTCATTCAACCGCTCACTCCCTCATTCACTCATCAGATCGAGAAAAATCAGCTGTTCAGCCTCTCATTCATATTGAGACGTGCAACCATTCACTTCCACTTGCATATCATGTAGCGGCGCACACGCATTCACTCTCATTCACACGCGAAGCCGTTCACTCTCTCACTCACTCATTCACACATAGACAAACATAGCCAGTCACTCACTCATTCACTCCTCATATAGAAATAAAACCATTCACTCACTCATTCACACGTTCTCACAATTTAGGGTCTCCTGGAAGAACCCCAGGTGAACACTGGGAAAACATTTTCACTCTCATTCGTTCATAATATAGATGCACGCCATAATTCACCCACTCATTCACTCCTCATATATGGACATTCAACCATTCACTCGCTCATTCACTCATTATAAATAGATGTAAAACCATTCAACATTTTATTCACACGTCAATTAGATCACATAGATATATACAAGCATTCACCCCTTCATTCACACCTCCACACAACTGAGGGTCTCCTGGAGGAGCTCCACGTGGACACGGGGAGAAGATGGAGACTCCACGCCGCAAGACGTTCTCCAACCGGTGACCGTCTAGCTGTGAGGCACAAATGCTAACCACTGCGCCACCATGCTGCCTGATTTGAATAAGAATATGGGGAGACATTGATATTCATGCCCGGTGCGCCGACGTAATGAATGTGTGAATACAATGAACGTGTGTGTGTGTGTACGTGCATATTTTCTTTACATCACATGTGATCTCACGGAAGCAAAAAGCAACGTATTGAAATGACCTGACGTTTCGTACACGGCACCCTTTCGCATAAATCTGCCCCCTCCTCCGTGTTCTACATCGGATGATGCTCTTCTTCATCCCGTCTGGAAATCCGTCGGCCTCATCTGGAATCCCGGAAGGTGCGTTCCAATCGCAGCTGGGAGCGTGTCGCAATTTCATGAGTCATAACTTCGTCATCGTTTCGAGAGCAGAGTTGCGATGTTCAAATGCGTAGAAAGACACGGACAATCAGTTTGGGACGACTGCAGATGTTTCTGTTCTACACGGCGGTCGCAGCCGACAGATGGGTTGGGTGGAGCCTGAGAGGGAGGAAGACGGGTTTCTGATTCAGGTGTCCATCTGACGAGTCCTTGTCCAGATGTCCATCTCAGGGGGGCCCAGAAACAGGGAAGTCCTGATGCACTACAAATGTACATTTGGGTACTTGCTGTCGTGGATGTTTTGGAGTAGCGGCCGGGCGGTGCAGCTGTTAGCTTCTTTGAAGGTTGGGTTCCTTTCTGTGTGAAGTCTCCATGTTCTCCCCCGTGTCTGCGTATGGGTTCCTCAGGGTTCTCCGGCTTCCTCCCACGGTTAAAAAACATGCAGGAGGTTCACTGGAGACCCTAAAATGTCCAGATGTGTGAATGAGAGAGTGGACGGCTGGGCGTCTCTCGCCCCTGCAGGCCCGGCTGCAGGATCAGCGGGACAGGTGATGAATGAATGAAAGTTTTGAGGTGTCAACCATCTGAACACGCAGCACCACCTAATCCATCGGGGCTGAACAACTTATCTCTCATGGTTGAGTCACACCTCGGGTTTTCTTTCCAAGACGATGTCTGCGGTTGCTTCTCCGGGGGGGGTTCTGCTGGCTCTAATAGCCTGAGCGCATTTCATGAATTCAGCCTCTCAAAGGCCAAGTGAGTCGGCGAACATCCATTTTTACTTCTCACACAGAATGCATTGCGATCTCTCCCCTTCTTGGTTTATCCATCACTTACTCGCGGGAACACGGCGGCTTGGCTGCAGAGCAACAGCTGATGAGCGGCTCAACCTCATGCAGCCGATCAGAGTGTGATTCCGTCTTGCTCTTTCCGAGCATTTTCAGACGAATGACGTTTGTCTGAAAGTACGGAGCAACCTCGGGCAATTCTCACAGCGAGGTGCTCATCCGGCCCCATGCCTGGTTTTCGGTGTTGTTGTTCCATCAGGCAGGTTCATTTTTTGGCCTTCCCATGCAAGTGGCTGTATAAGAGGCGCCGTTAGCGTCGATCGCTCTGATTCAGCACGGAGGTCGTTTTCCTCTGCCGCTCACTGCATCTCCCACACAGCTAGCCTGAGCTCTGCCGGTTTTCAGACCGGGACAAGCTTCCCACTCCGGTCAACGACCTCCACCTAGCAGCGCTGCTAACGACTGAATTAGCTTCTCAGTGGGGGCCAGTGGACAGCAGGTCCGGCACCCTCCAAAAAGTCTGTTACCACCAACTGAGCTTGCGTTTGTCCTTCTCTTACCGGTGACGGCAAGGTAAGATTTAGCCTGAAGGCTAACGCCGTCACGTTGCCGTGGTCACAACAGGATGTAATCTGGGATAAGCTAGCAAGATATGCAGGCGTTGAACAGTTGATTCGAGGCCTTTAAAAGTAGAACCAGCTTGCATGCGCTCAGCCTGACCGGAAACATTTGCCACCGTCTGCTGGTCAGACACCGGTTTACCCGGTTAACCCCAGGCGGATGGAACGTTTCTGCGCCGACTGCACATTTCCCCATTTCCTGCACGGCAAATTAGGCAAGAAGTGGAGCATGGAGTTGAAACCTCCTCCAAATGTTAGAAAAAGTGGCCTGCCATAAAATCCCGGTTGGCCGCCCGAGTCAACTTTGTTCCCGGAGTTGCGTCCCTTTGGCGCCTCGAGGTCGGAGGCTACTGTTAGCATCCGCTCTCCGCCTCCTCCATGGAAGACCGCCCGCCTCCCTCGCGTCTCACCGGAGTCGCAGGAAAGGTGAGGACATGGTAAACCCGTGGTCCAATGACCAACGGAGTGTTCAAACGGAAACTTCCTCACGGAAATATCTCTTAGAAGAGTGACGGCCGAGATTTCGGACCTTTCAGAGTTGCTTCTCACTGATCTGACCAGTTTGCGGAACTAAAGAAGTCTCTGGTTTCTCGTTCCCTTTCCGGCGCTACTTCTAGCCTAGTCCAGAAATTTAAGCGCTAGCCCTTTGCATTCGTGTGACCTTTTCTCTGCGTGAGCCGCTAACACCTGCACGTAAGCCGTCAGATTGCGTCGCTATCTCATTAAAAGCTCAATCGAACGTGATTGATGATGAAAAAAATTCGCTGTGATCAAAAAGAGCGGCGGCGGGGACGCGGGCGTCGCCGCGAGAGGCCAGAAATGTCATTGTGATGCCTTTAATGGCTTCTTTTTCAAATCGCCTCCGTGATTTACAGAATTGCAAATAATTGAATGTGCCATGCCGGTAACATTGTTGTAATAAGCCGTCTGAAACAATTTATTGGACGGTCCCTCATGTTCGGCCACGAGGGCCGGGCCGATTTTATGGACAATCAATCAAACTTCAACGCCATCGGGGTGATTAAGAATCAAAGCATGGGGGGAGGGGGGGGCTGGGGGTCCTTGGAGCCCGGCGGGACAAACGCCACTCTCCGCTGACCGTTTTGGAAGTGATTGCCACGTTCCCTTTCCGGTCATACAGACGACACACGTCATTTCTTTAGAAAATCTGTTTTTATGGCGGTCGGCTGCCAGTTGGATGCGCAGTGGTCAAACTGCTCCTAAGCTGAAGGGGACAGCAGGAGCTTCACCGCAACAACCTGATCCTGAATCCGCGCGCAATGAACTGACCAATCAGACGTGGCTCATACATACATACATACATACAAATGTGAAAAAGACAAAAGATAGATTCACTCCATGAATCCAGTGTTAAACAGGGAAAATTATATGAATTGTAATTAGCAGCGGCGGCACGTGGTTGCCTGCTTCTGTGTGATGCTTGAATGAGAGGGTGAAGGGTTTGTCTCTACATGTAGGTCCAGAGTGAACCACGTCTTTCACAGGATAAATGCTGGGACAGCCTCCAGCTCAATTAGCAACTGGGATCTACAAATAGTGAACGATGTCCATTGCTTTTTTACTCTTCTTCTCCTTTTTTTCCCTTCAGGGTCTCCACAGCCAATCCACCTTCTCCATCTCACCCTGTTATCTGGATCCTCCTCTCTTCTTATCCTCTCTCACAACCTCCATACATCTTCTCTCTGGTCTTCATCTAGACCTCCAATTCCAGCATCTGTCTACTAATATATTCACTCCCCCTCCTCTGTCCATGACCCAACCATCTCTGACCTTCTCTCCAAAACATCTACCATCTCTTGTCCCTCTGATGGACTCATTCTCCTGATCTTCTCCATCCTGGTCACTCCAAAAGACCTCAACATCTCCATCTCTATTACCTCCAGCTCTGCCTGCTGTCTTTTCGTCATTGCCACTTTTATCTATTGCTTTTTAACTAAACCGATGGCAACCTTAGCGAGCACGACCGCTTTCAAAGTGACCGGACAAACCCAGACAGCGAAGACGGGGAGATGGTCAGAGGCCAACCAACACACACGTGCTTGTGCACCGGGGCAAATGGAGCAGGAAGGATTAGCATCGGGGCTCAACGAAGCTAAGGTTGGGCGGTGAACACGTTAAGTCCATCAGTGAGATTCCCAGACGCCTAGTTTCTCAGCAGAACAACCGCGGAGTTCTCTGCAGAAGAGAGCTGAAATTAGCATGGAGGGCCGCCGGGTCACGGGAGGCAAAGTTCAGAGTGCACGGCGAGGAGGAGTCCGATGAGAAGCCTGAGAGACGCAGGCTGACACCTCGCCCACTTGCTACTTTTTTCAGGATGTCAAGAAGTCAAAGTTAGAGAGATATAATGAAGCATCTTTAGCGCAGACGGTGCTTGGGTGACTAGCATTTGCTCCACATCCCGCAGAGGCTCTGGTGTCGGTTGGTGGAGGACGCCGGACCGGGGCTTCTCAAGGGAGGAAGGCGAGCCGGCAGAAACAGCGTTTTTCGGCTCGGAAACCTCAGGTTAGATCAAAATTGATGTTTTCTTCGGCACGTACAGACTCCCTGAACCCTAGGCAGACAGACGGGCCGACCCCCTTCGGGCGGTCCTGAAACCAGCAGGACCCGCGCGGAGGAGAGCTTCACCTCTCGGGATGAGACCCCGAGCCCGGGAGGGAAAAGCACCCCTGAAGAAGATGAGAGGAAGAACCCAGAATGGTCGGGCGATCCATGGAGAGCTCGGCCTTCTCCGGGGGAAAGAAAAGGAACAGCAGGCAAAATTCCTATAATAATTTTATGAAATTACAGGCTCCAGATGATCAATTAAACCCTCCGATCCGACACCTGCCGCCGTACCTTCACCCCTGCCTGTCTGGCACGAGCCGGAAAAAAAAACAGCCCGCTGGGGTTGGAGATCATGATGTTCAGGTAGCAGATCAGAGATGCAAATAGGAGCCGCCGATGATTTCACCGGGCTCCGCTCGTCTCCCGGAGCTGTTTTACTGGCACCTGGTGGCCGCGGGCCGCTCTGCAGAACCTGCATCAGGAGCCTCCCAACAGCAGGAGCAGGAATAAGTAGACCTGGATAACCATAATAATCTTGTTTATTTTCATTTCAGCCGAGTGTCCTGTGGATTCCCACTCAGCTGGAACTCCTCTGAAGCGTCAAGACGGAACTTCGGCCAGGTTCGAGCCCGCCGGACAAGCTCATGCCAGCAGGATGGAGAAATTGAGCTAACCGCTAAATGCTAACAACCGGCTATAAGAGATTTTATGTGAGTTTTGTCTCAAGTCAGTGAAAAAAAAAAACGGATAGCGTCGTTCCGAGGGCCTCTCGGCTCGGCAAGGGAGGCCGGCGGGGGTGTTGCCATGGAAACATCACAGTGCTCCGGCAGGGGAGCCCTCGCCGGCGACGTGACACACACAACCAGAAACCAGACCCAGACCGTCCGGCTGACCTTTTGCCTTGAAATCGATTTGGCGTCCATGAAAGCGAATATCTATATTTTGTGTGTATTTTTAACCTTCACCCCTTAAAATCGTGTCTTTCGGTTTTCTCTTTGGTTTTCAAAGAGGCCTCGCGAACCTTCAGAGACTAAATATGAAGGTCGAAGTCACAAGGAGATCGGAGCAGCTATGGGGGGAGGCAGAAAACAAAAACACAACCGTACCGACCCGACCGCTCGAGTTTAGTTCCTTAAAATTACATCAATGAGTGCTGCTGGGAAATACGATGAGCACACACAGTGAGGGCTTCCAAATTCATTCATTAATTAATTAATTCATTCATTCATTCATTCTGCACACGAAGCCTATCCCAGGGCCAGATATGAGATGATGAGATGAGACAAGATGCACTTTAATGATCCCATGGTCTGGAAATTGTTTTCGCAGCAGCAGCAAGACATGGGCAAGGACCAGACCATGACAAGCTAAAAAATGAATATGTAAATAAAGCAAAATCAAATAAACTCTGAAGTGTAAAAGTATAAAGTATCATCTGAAAAAAAAATGAAGGAATAAAAATGGAGCAAAGTGGTAAGTAGATTTCTTTTTTTCTTTCCGCAGGGTTAGACAAAAAAAAGAAATGACTACGTCATTCACACGTCATGGAGACAATAAACCTATTTAGCGGTTAGCGCTTCTGCCTCACCGCAAGAACGATAGAAATAATGTATACTTTATTTGTCCCTCACGAGGAAAATCGTTCTCTGCATTGAACCCATCAGTCGGCTGCCGTTGAGCGGGGCCAGGGGAGCAGTGAGGGGCTCAACAACACTTGGACACACCAGGAGGAGCCGGGTATCGAACCAGGAACGCGCCACGCCATTGCCACTGTTAGCAATCGCTTCTTAACTAAATCAACTAAAAAACATGAAATAACTCCACATGCATCCCTGAATGGCGATTAATGGCAACCTTGTCACTGCATAAACACCGGGGCTAATGGAGCAGGAGGGATTAGCATCGGGAGTCTCCATGTTCTCCCCGTGTCTGCGTGGGGTTCCTCCGGGTTCCTCCCTCAATCCAAAAACATGCTGGAGGTTCAATGGAGAGCTCACAAGTCGTGTGAATGAAAGGGTGAATGGTTGTACGTCTTTATATAACGTGTGAGAGGGAGAGAGAAGGAGAGGACCTCCGGGACCACCAAGATGTTTGAGATGATTGGCCTCCCGTCCAATGACAGCTGGGGTCCGCAGAGCGCAGGATAGATGTTATCGATAATGACTGAATGATCCAAACCAAATATGGGGCACATACATTAGTTATGAATAGAATCTCCTTCCCTGCAACACGTGTGAAAAACACTAACGAGCCTTGACTTCATCTTTATTCTGAAGAAACCTAAAAATCAGCGAGTCACACACTTCGATTTGTTTCTGGGAGAAAAATTCCTGCGACGTGCCGTTTATTACTCTCCAGCCTTGTTCCCCTAATTTGATACGGAGCGCTAATCTCCCCCCGGGGACGCGCAGTCACTTGCTCTATTACCTGCGTATTATTGGGAAAGCTTCCATCTGTGTGTGACAGTGTTGTGGGTAGAGCTAACCCTGTGCTGACACACACACACACACACACACACACACACACACACACACACACACACAAAGCAGCTAATTGATTGCAGCCTGATCTCCATCCGGCCCCCTCCTGCGACGCACACCTGGTGAGGTGTAAGAGGAGAACTTAACACCTCCGTCAGGATCAATAGTAGCAGACGGCATCCGGCAACGACTACTCGTCTGCAGGACGAAAGCGACGCGGCGTGATGTTTACGCCGCTGCGGCAACGCACGCGCGGCACTGAACAATCAGGAAAAAAAAGTTGTGCCCGTGTGATGCAACACCGGGCAATGCCCGCGCTGGAAACCGCCTCCATTATTAAAAAGGCGAAATATTACCCGTCTGCTTTTATTTGGAAAATCATCCGGGGAGTTGTTCGGGCAGACCCGGGTGCCCCCCCCCTCGAGGAGCAGCAGCTGTCGGGCCCGTTTTCAAGGTCGAGCCGTGATCGTTTTAACATGCGCGGCCTATTCCCGCGACACATTTGGAGGGGAAACGACGCCTCCTTCAGCGTCTCCGTTCCTGTGTCAGAACAGTACCGGAAGCAAATTGTATCCTAAACCCCCAGCCACCCCCACCCACAATGCATGAAGGGCACAAAAAAAAATAATAATGCTGTAAGGTGATGTAATTGCGTCAAGGAACGAAAAAAAAAAAAAAAAAAGAGGGTGGGCTTCAGATAGAATTTCAAATCAGGGATAATTTCTCACTTCTGCTGCCACGCCGGCTAATTGTTGCATTCAGCAGTAGTGCTTCAGGGAAATGTCAGCGTCTGCGGGCTGCCGAGCGAGGAGCGTGTGATTGGAGGGGCGAGCCGGTGTTCGCACGTGACGCCTTTCCGTAATCGGCGTTGTGGCAACAACTCGCCCGGGTTGGATCACGGCGCCTGGAGCAGGACGGCGATTGCAGAGTTCCTTCCGGGTTCAGATGGAGACAGAAGATCAGAACCTTTGGAAGGTTCTTGTCCAGATCTTCTTGTCGCGGCAACTGGACTTGAATTTCTTCACTCGAGGACTTTTCGCCCCTCATCCAGGACGCTTCTTCACTTCTGTTGTCCTGTGTTGAGTTTCCAAACATACCTGCCAGCGTTTCGGGCAGGTCTAGGTTATGGTTGACGGATGATCGGCAGAAACTCGGTCTGATGGTCTTCAGTTCGGAACTGAAGAAGTCTCTCGTGAAATTCAAGTCCGGCAGCCACGACAAGAAAATTTTAACGGGAATTCACCGTGACCTGGACGACTGTGGAGCTTCGCAAACTTGTGGAATCACCGTCTGCTGATCAACCTCTCCTGGAAGATCTGCGTCATCTGGCTGGGTCTGGTTTCTGTTCCCATTCATTCATTCATTCATTCACTCGTTCATTCATCCCAGTTGTCATTGGCAGAGAAGCGGGGTTCATTCACCCTGGACCAATCAAAGGGCCACATTGATAGACATGAGCTAATTCACACCCAATATCCAGAAATGCAATAATTCATCCTCTCACTCGTGTATCCATTTCCGGGCCAGCAATGAACCACCTGCATGTGTTTGGACCGCAGGAGGAACCCTGAGGAACCCCGCAGAGACTGAGAATCCACCCGGGGGACGTCGTCGCTGCGAGGCGGAGGCCGTAACCCCAGCTCCGCCATGCCTCCCTTGTTTTTGTGTTTCCTGTGAGGCGTTGCTCCCGGTGAGGCATCAGGAGGGTGAAGCTAGCATGATGCAAACAGCGTGTCAGGCGCCGGGGGCCTTTTGTTTACCTCTGAGCGCACGCACTGTTGTATTGTATTTTATCTCTGGCTGATGTAAAGACCTGCAGTGCATGAAATACATTAAAAAAAAAAAAAAAAAGGAATCAAGGGTGATTGATCAATCGTACTGATTGATACAGACTGAAGGGAAGCTTCCGGAGTCTCCTTGAGCCAACCTTTCACTCCGGCAGTTAGGTGGATTTTTCGTTGGAGGTTCTCAGTGGTCCAGGTCATGGAGAATTCTTGTCCAAATCTTCTTGTCATGGAAACTGGACTCGAATTTCTTCTCTTGAAGACGTTTCATTCCTCATCCCAGAGGATTCTTCACTTCTAATGAGCTGTGGAGAGTTTCTGAAGACACTTGCCAGGGTTGTGGGCGGCTCCAGGTGATGATGGCCTTGTGTAAATGGAAGAGTTAATCTGCAGAAACCAGGTCCTCTGTTTATAGATGGTTTGGCCATTTCTGAACAGAGGAGGGGCCTCAGACATGACCTTTCATTAACGTAGAACGTCGTACTGGGATCAATACCAAGACGGACCAGGACCTTCTGCACCCTCGAAACAACCAGGAAGGATCCACCAGCAGAACTTCCACCTGAGCTTCAGTCCATGAGATCCAACAGGTTTCACTCCTTTGTCTGGCTTCACCTTCTCACATTCCAGTCCAGGTAAATCCCCAAAAGGTGCTGCTTTGACCCCAACGAACGACAACTCCATTAGCATAACAACCCTCTTAGAGCTAGTTTCTGCAGATCAACTCTTCCATTTCCAGAACAAGCCACCATCACCTGGACCCGCCCACAACCCTGATGGGTGTATTGGGTGAAGAAGTGAAGAAGCCCCTGGGATGAGGAATGAAACGTCTGCAAGAGAAGAAATTCAAGTCCAGTTTTCATGACAAGAAGATTTTGACAAGAATTCTCCATGACCTGGACGACTGAGAACCTCCACAGACACTTCATGCAGATGTACAACCATTCACAGTCATATTAAAGCAAACAACCATTCAGTTTGTGTAGGATCTCAGACATCCAGAAGTGAAGAAGCCTCTGGGATGAGGAGCTGAAACGTCTGCAGGTGAAGAATCTCAAGTCCAGTTGCCACGACAAGTGGATTTAAATGTGTTTTCTATGAATACTCCTCCTGTCCACTGGGTGGCGTTCACCCATACACACACACACACACACACACACACACACACCCACACACACACACACACGCACACACACACACACACACTCCAGGACGCCTCAGCTGGGGATAGCAGCCCGTTAGCCTGCCTTTTTTATCTTTCTCATTCACATGGCAGGAGTGATGTGCTGGTCTTGTGTTGCCGTGGCTACGCTCTCAGATAGCAGAGCCCGATTTTCGCTCCGGATCTTGGGTTTATTCACGCTGGGGCTCTGGGTGAAATCCCAGACGTGGTGAAACCCGCGCCACGGTGGATTTCCCGGAGCCGCTTCGGGTCGTCACCATCCGGTGGAGTCAGATGTGCGGGGAGCACCGACGGCGGCGGCCTGTTCCGAGACAGCATCGCCTCTCAATTGTGTGAAACATCTGGGTTACGTTCTCCCAAAATGCATTTTACGCCGGATACACTGAGCGCCAGGGGCAAAACACGTGATCCCGCACGTCGACGAATAATGACTTAGCGACAGGGCAACCGAGGGAAAGGCAGATATGGGGCTGGCGGTCGGTCTCCGCTGTGAACAACAGGGGGGTTGAATTAACACGGAACCGAGTGCGAGTGTGATTGACAGCCGGGACGTGCAGGAGGGAATGAATGCACGCCGCGGCGCTTCTGCAAACACGGCACAAATCAACCTGTGGAGGAGGGTCCGCACACGCCACAAACACATCTCCGTCTCCGGACCGCGGGAAGCGACGGGCTCCTGGTCGCGGAGCAGCTGGCGGCTGCGTTATTATCGTCCATGAGCGGGGATTGAGGCTGCAAGGGCAGATATTACATTCCGGCGGAGAGCGGCAAACCCACTAAATATTTACAAGCGCGGCTCCTGGAGGACACGGCGAGAGGCGGCGGCGTATTAAATGTACATGCTATCACTGCCACGCAGAACATGCAGGATAATTGACATGTAAATAACTCCAAGGCTGAACACGGAGAAACTATATATCTGAGCTTCTTCGGTTGGTTCTCACCTGAATTTATTTTCCGAAATGAGGAAAAATGCGCGGAAGAGAAGCTTAGTTAGCTGCGTTGTCCGGTTTGGTGATCCGAGACGACCGACGCTTGAAACGGCTCAGGAAAGTCATCGGGGCGTTAAGGCTTATCGGATGGTGATCGGACGCCTCCGCCTGCATTTGCACATGAACGCACCGGCGCCCAAGGCCCGACCTGGTTACCATTGTGAAATTTTCATTCATTCATTCATTCATTCATTCATTCATTCATTCATTATTACGGCACTTATCCTGCATTCAGGGTCGCCGAAGCGGGGGTTGGGTGTCACACAGAGACATTCACTCTCACATTCACTCGTTCGTTCAAGTTTAAGGTCTCCATGAACCTCCAGCAGGGGTTTGGACTGTGGGAGGAACTTCAAGTGGAGAACATGGAGGCTCCACACAGACAGGCGTCCCAGTGGGAATCCAACCTTCTCGCTCTGAGGTGGAGGCCCCACAGAGACGCCCCTGGATTTTTTGTTTTGTTTTTTATCCCTGGTAAATTGGTCCGCGGCGTGTGGATGTAGAGCCATGATGGGCCGGCGTGATGCGACAAGCTGCGGGCGACCGGCAAAAAAAAAAAAAAAAAGAAATACAGGAGGCCGGTTCAGATGCTAACAGGAAATAAATCGACTCCTGTCTTTACGAGGGACTTTGAGGGAAACAGAAGAGGATGAAGAACAGCGGGGGGGTTGGGGGGGGTAAAGCGAAAATAAAACTATAGATACAAAGAAAAATAAATTGACGAAGAAGGCCAGCACGCGCTCGACAGCCCCCCTCCCGTTAAAACAACCTGTTTGATGTGAGCAGAGTAATACGGAGAACAGCGGGGGGGCTCCCTGCATCAAAGGGGATTTACGCACTCGACGGCTGCAGCGGCGGCAGCATCATCAGCGGCGGCAGCGGCGGCGCCACCTTTCCCCCGTACACCTCAGCCGTCCCTGCACACAAGCGGCGGAATGCAGGCGTCTGGTTGCATTAGCAACGCCCCCCCCCCAACCACTCTTGTTCCCGCAGTGGCCGGCTGACGGAGGAGGCGGCGGGAAAAGACAAACAGGGAAAGATATTCTTTCTGATGCTTTTAGCAGCTAATCATAAAAACATGTCGTTTTCAATACTTGGCTAAAGGAGAGTTCATTTCATTTCCCGGCTCGGGGGGCAGAGCCTCACACCTTTGCCCAGGCAACCGTCCACGCTGGCCGCCAACAATCGACGCGTCGGAGAGATGATTATAAAGCTTTCGTGGAGGAGAGAAGGGTTCGCCGAGTCAAAGCGCAGCGGATTAACAGAGAAAATTCGTCTTTTTAGATCCAGCTTTCTGTACAACGCGGGCCGGAGGCCGGGAATAAACACGCGCGGCTACTAAATCCCTATTTAGCGGCCGTCTGCCTTCAACACGAGCAAAATCATTTAATCTCGCAGCTGTCCGCTCCACGTCCACGACGTTATCGCCGCAAATAAATCAAAGTGTCAAACGTGTGATTGGAGAATATTCCCATCGCCGGGGCCGCGGGTCGTAAAATGCAATCGCCTCCCCCTTCGCCGCAAGTCGAGAGGAAAAACCACTTTACTCCCGGATCGGCCCCCGGATCCGGGTCACCTTCTGCTAGCTAACTCTTACAAGAACGCCACACTAACGTCACACCGCCGGGCGCCGCGGATGGCTGACGGGAAATACAGCATCTTAGACCTCACTTGTCTTTCAATAATCTGAAGAAAGTATTACTTCTTTGTATTATATTTTCATGCAGCTCAAAGATACACTGGTGCAGAACTTCATAACCTCCATCCAGGACCTGCACTCTTCTGTAGGCAAGAACCCGATGGTGAACAAAAAGGCCTTTTTCTCCTTAAACATGAACAGCACGGGTGAAGATGTGGATGGAGAGCACCAGCGAGGAGTCCATCAGAGGGACAACACATGCTGGATGTTCTGGAGATACAATCAGGACTGTGATGGTTTGGACGTGGACAGAGAGGAGGGACGATGGAGATCTGGGGAGAAGGATGCTGAGGTCGGAAGAGATGAAGAAAGAGAGGTTTACGGATGGAGGGAAAGAGGACAGGAAGCCAGCAGGTGAGAGAGGAGATAGATGGTGGAAGATGATAAGCTGGGAGCAGCCAGACGGTCGTTGTTATTGTTATTATTATCATTATTTTTATTATTATTATTACCACTCACAATCGTGGTTGTGGATCTGCAGTGCGTGAATGGTTGATTCTTATCAAACCCTCCTTTCACTGACTCACTGGAAAAATAATAGAAAAATCTCCTTCACGCCAGAGGGTGGTATTGTCCATTTTGGGATGTACCATTGGTGCAGGCGCGGGGGGGGACGGATCGTGGCGTTGAGAAACGTACTGCGGGTTTGTTCATCAATTAATATACAGACGTGAATAAATCGGACTTGGCAGAATCTTCTCATGTTTCCAGGCTCATTTTCACAATTAGAAAGAAGAAACCTCTGGGTTCGGGTTTCTCCAGGAGCTTCTCTCCGGTCGATCCTCGCTCCAAGGCCGCCGTCCCGTCGGACAGATTGGCGGGATTAGTCTGCAATTGTTGAGCCACGCTGGAGGATGAACACACACACACACACACACACACACACACAGACACACACACACGCACGCACACACACACACACACACACACACACAAAAACCAGAAATCAATCTCT
>CAAKHD010011711.1:27135-50619 GCA_901007705.1 Fistularia tabacaria
GGGTTTGGGGGGGGGGGGGCCCCCCCCCCCCCCCCCCCCCCCGGGGGGGGGGGGGGGGGGGGGGGGCGCTCCTCTTCGGCGCCAGCTTCTCAGCCGGGAGAGGAAAAAACAGAAAAAAAAGGGGATTCCCGCGAGAACGAAAACTTTTCACTTCTCAGGTGGGGGGCGGCGCTTTGAGAAAGCCCCCTCCTCCTTCGATGGCCCGGGTTCCAGCGAGAGGCGATCGATGGGAGCGAAGGCTGGCGGCGCAGATCTGGATCCCCCGCACCTCAAGCCCAGAGAGCGGTCCGGGCTTAAGACATCACGGCCGGATCTGACAGCGCTTACTTTCAGTATATCTGGCTATTTTTCCGTCCTCTCCCTGTGACTTAGCGGCGTCTGCAGCGAGACCAATCGATAGATCACACCAACAAGAGGCCTCGGGGCCAATTAGGCCCCGGCGTGCTGGGTCAGGGCCAAGCCGGTGTCAGGCTTCGTGTCAATACCGAAGCTTGTCTGCCCTTAGGAAGAATGGATAAGGAATCAAGGCAGATAAATGTTATTTTGTGTGTGTGTGCTCGTCCGATGAGCTCCAGCTATTGATCCGCCTGATCACCGGCCCATCCAGGAGAAGCATTAACACATCTACAGATCTTAGCCGCCGCACCGCCCCCCCCCATCCATCCCATTTTCTTTTTTCCAGTTGTCAGTGAACGCCTCCTGCACCGTCAAACCCGCTCCGGCACGCGGCGGAGTGACGAAGGCTCCCCCCGGCCCGATGTCATCGTTCTGCCCTCATGCACAATACGCCAGCGCCCTCTCTTGGACGTCCGGCTCCCTGCAGGACGCTGATATCCATTCCCCTCTCATCCGCCGCCGCGTTCATGCACTTCTTCCGGACGCGTGTTTTTCGCCGCGCGCCACAGTAGCACCACGCGGATTCCGGGGTGTTTTCTCAGCGCCAGAAAAATCGATGGTTGCGTCACGAACAAATGTCGTGCGAACTGGCTGAGCTGAGGCGCGGCAGCGTTCGCGTGCAAAGGCAAGACGCCATTGTTCAATCCATATGGAGGATTTCAGCTCTCTCTCACACACACACACACATACACACACAGATGTTTACTCCTTTCTATGGCAGCAGACTAAAAGCTCCGTCCCTCCATCTTCATCCCCGCTGCATACGATCAGCGCGCCGTGCAAAGGTTGATTTTTTCTTTCAATTTATCAAAAAAAAAAAAAAAATCCCAAAATGTATGGCTGGGAGATTTTTTGTTTGTTTTTTTTCCCGTGGCGAGGTGCGCCGCGACACCAGATGGTGAAAACGGGGCTGATGGAAAAGCAGAAACGCCAAGGCAAATTAGGCATCTAGCTTGTTTTTTTTTTTCAAAGCTTGACTAACCAGTTATGTCATGACGAATCCGGCTCCTGGCTAAAAGCGGCTCTGGTGCTGCTGCTTTGGCATCCGAACTGCTGTGCGTGTCAGTTCAGGCCAAGTGGAGCCATCCAGCGCTTCCCAACCTGAGGGACTCCAAACGAGGAATTCAGTTCATGAATCATGCAGCCCCACGGCTCTTGCATGAAATTACTCAACTGTTCCATTTTTTTTTTTGGGGGGGGGGGCGAGAAAGTTGGACAGCGAACGCCAGGAGCTATCGCAAGAATTGGGATTTTTCAACCTCATAATGGTTTCTGGAAGTAGCTGCTTGTCTCAGGCGGAGCGGAGAGAGAGACAACGCGGGGAGACGGGACTCAGAAAAGGAGAGCGGAGGAAATTCAACCAGCGGACGAAATAGTTTCAGTTTCTTGTTTCGACAAAAGAAAAGAAGAGAAGGTATTTTTCACACGTTTCTCACCGTCACAAACCGAAAAAGAAGACCAGGCCGAAGATTGAGGCTCGCCGGCAAAAACGTCTGGACGCTGACACGCTTTCCACTCCCCGAGCACATCCCATAATTTCACTCCCGTCACGGGAATGATCAATATTTAATATCCGTTCCCTTAATTGAAATTCATTTCAAATGCACACAGAGAGGCCCGCTTTCACCGCTTTAAAGAGTATTTACAAAGTCTTTAAGTCCACAGTATCTGGAGACGTAAGCGCTGAGAAATGGACTCCAAGTCAGGTAGCGCGGCGGCGTTTAACGCTTAGCGTTTAGCACAGCATTTAGCACAGCATTTAGCACAGCGTTTGCCGCTTCTACCTCACTGTGAGAAGGTCCTTGGTTCAACACCCAGATTGGTGTGGAGTCTCCATGTTCTCCCCGTGTCTGCGTGGGGTTCCTCAGGGTTCTCCGGGTTCCTCCCACAATCCAAACGCATGCAGAAGGTTGATTGGAAACCCTACATTGTCCAGACGTGTGAATTGTTGTATGCCTCTATATGACGTGTGAATAGAGGCCAATCTGATGCCATCTGAAGTGCCGTCAGTCAGCCTGGATCATACCATTAAGGGGGGGGGGGGGTGCAGGTGCAGCAGGTGTTTATCTAATTTGTATTCCGGTGGAAGGAAACGCCTGGGACTTTTCTTTCCCAGCACAGGTTTCTGGAGGAGCAGCAGGTCTGGGGAGAAGCTTTCAAAGGAGAAGCCAGACGTGGTGCTTGGAGTTCCCGTGTACCCTGTCCATCACACAGTTACCCCAACCCGGTTTAGGAAAGTGATCTTTCTTGGTACCGGTCAGTCGACGCGGTGCTTCTTCCCAGGGATGCGTCCCCCTGCGTCGGCGCCGGCGGTAAACAGCAGCGAACATTCCTGATTGGATTAATTTGAGTTCACGGGGTTTGTTTCCTCCAGAAAGTCCCGGGTTCGATTCCGAGAGCTGGGTTTCCATGTTCCGGCCACCGGGTTCCTCCAGCAGTTCAAACACATGCAGGAGGTTCAATGTACACCCTGAATTGTCCACAAGTGTGGAAACCATGTATTGTATGTCTCTATGTGTGGCCCTGTGATTGGTCCATGGTGAACCCCGCCTCTCATCCAATCACAGCTGGGATAGGCTGATGCACCCCGCGACTCTGAGGGAAGGATAAGCGGCGAAGATAATGAATGAATGAATGAATGAATGAATGAATCTTCTTCTTCTCCTTTGGGTTTTTCCCTTCAGGGTCTCCACAGCGAATCTACCGTCTCCATCTCACCCGGTACTCTGGATCCTCCTCTCTTCATATCCTCTCTCACTACGTCCATACATCTTCTCTCTGGTCTTCATCTAGACCTCCAATTCCAGCATCCGTCTACCAATATATTCACTCTCCCTCCTCTGTCCATGACCCAACCAGCTCTGACCTTCTCTCCAAAACATCTACCATGTGCCGTCCCCCTGATGGACTCAATCCTGATCCTCTCCATCCTGGTCATTCCCAAAGAGAACCTCCACATCTTCATCTCTGCCACCTCCAGCTCTGCCTCCTGTCTTTTCTCCAAACCATCCATCATCTCTGCTCTCACCACTGTATCCTCCCCCTTTCCTTTCCTTCTGGCTGATGTTCTTCTATCTCATAGAACCCCTGACACTTTTCTCCACCCATTCCAACCTGCTTGAACCCGTTTCTTTACCTCTTTTCCACACTCTCCATTGCTCTGGTCGGTTGACTTGAAATCCTCCACCTTCTTGAAATCCACTCCCTGTAGCCTCAGCGTTCCTCTCATTCACATTCCTCTCCGTGCCAGAGCAAACCTCCACCTCTCAAGGTTTTCCTCAACCTGCTCTCACCACACATCACAATGTCATCTGCAAACATCATGGTCCATGGAGAGATTCCTGTCTAAGCTCATGTGTCAGCCTGTCCATCACCACTGCAAACAAGAAGGGGCTCAGAGCCGCTCCCTGATGAAGTCCCACCTCCACCTTGAACTTCTCTGTTGATTGAAATTGGATGATTGAAATTAGAAATTGACAGCTTTTATCATAATTATGATGAAAGATAAAGAATTAAAAAAGAAAAAAATCAAGTAAAAGTCGATGTTTATCAGCTTCCCACTGAGCTGTGTGAGAACCAATTACCCCGAAGAGTCGAGCCGTGAGGTTTTTGAGCTGTGAAACGTCGGTGTGGAATCCGACCTGCACTCCTCACACTCAGCTTCCACTTCTATTTCCTCGATGGAGAGGATGACATATCACATCAAGTGATTTTTCCAGTTTGGCCACCTCAGACGCCTCCTTCGCACGACCTTCGGTGAATGGACCTCTTTCAGACCGCGTTTCTCGGGTTCCTGCCGTCTCCGGCTAATCTGATCACTGGATGACTGGAACCCCCCCTCACAAAGCTCTCACACACACGCTTGGTAGTTTTTTGGATGGACACTTACTGACACAAAGCGCTCCCCCTTGTGGTGGATCACAGTACTGCATCCTCCCAACTGGTATGGCCCCCCAACCCCCCCTTCTTTTCCGCATGTAGCGCTTCATGCCGGCGCCCGCGGTGTGCATAACCCCTTCACTGGTGTTAATCTTCGCGGTTCATTACACAAGCCTCGGTTTGTAAATGCCGTCGGGGTCTCCCTCAGAGTTGACCTACGATGCAGACGTCTGCAAAAAAAAAATAAAAAATAAAAAATAAAAAAAAACGCCTCCCCTGCTGAGCATCTACACCAGCACCTCCACCTCCACCACCAGGAGGACCGCTGGAGTCTGCTCCTGGCTGGGCACAGGTCCTCATTAATAACGTTTAAGGTCTATTTCACGTAGCTGCAAAGCCAGGAGGTGGGGGCAGCTTGCAGGTCACGTGCTGGGATAGTCCGAGGCTTCCGACGCGGCACGGCTGGAAACGCGTCAGGATATAAACTAAACCACGGTATTAAAGTGCAAGAGGTGTTAAGTTTGTGGTACCCTGGGTAATTTCAAACGAGCAAACGGTGTGTGTGTGTGTGGAGAAAAGGATAGAAAAAAAAAATCAGAGGAGCTTAGATCTTATCTACTTGAAGACGCCAGAGATCACCTCACATCTCAGCTTGTCCTTTTGATCATTTCTCCCGAAATACTAGAATGGTTGTCGCAGTTACAACAGGAATCGTACTCGTTTCTTCTTTACCGCGGATACTGCATCTTGAAATCACCTATCCTTCTCACGAGGTCTGTTCTCGTGCACCGTGGATGTGTCACGTCTACGGCATTTACTATCACCTTCACATGCTATTCAGACCTACATATGACATAAATAGGTTTTTAAATATCCAAATGATGGAACAAGTGTTTATTTCCAACAAGTGCATTTAGGCCAGCCGAGACCAAAGACGCTGTGTTGCAGCGAGCAGCGAGCTGTGAATCTGCGTTTAATGTGATCAATAAAACGCAAACTCTGATGTTGCAGAAATGCAAATGCAGATCTTTTCCATTATAAATGATGCTGATCCAAGCATGGGATCTCTGTGGCGCTGTATTCCTTTAAAAATGTAACCTTTTTTCTTTTTTCCCTCCCCCCCCGCTCACTGCTTCTCAAAACAGCCCCGGCAACATGCTGAATCATTAATAATATTCACACATCAAAGTGTTCTTAAATTAAATTAACCAGCTGAAGGTTCAATTCATCTGAACCTTTGCCTTGAAGTGTTGGTTTGTCAAGAAATAATCAGAGGAACCCAAGGCGTTTTGCAGCAAAAGCAATAAAAGTGCACAAACGCGCAGAGAAAATATGGAGACAGATGCACTTACACTGACAACAGCGCCCTCTAGTGGCGTTTTTTTTTGTCAACCGAGACCGAGTGATTCGCGACTGTGTCCGGTTTGTTTTTTTAATTTTTCATAACGTCAGAAATTCTTCTGCAAACATTTCCCCGCCGCGAGGAGACGCTTGCCTGTTTCCAACACACTGAGTGACTGGGAGACGCTTGTTTTCAGTGCACTTTAGTGATAGTAAACATACATACATTTCATACACAGTGTTCATGCATGATAACATTCAACGGTTACATTTAAAAACTTTAAAAAAAATAAAATTTAAAAAAACATGTTTCCCACTGTCTAAGCACTGACATTAGTCAGAGGAGGGACGGGGAAATAAAAGAAAATGAAATTGTTAGAGTACCCTTATCTTAATCACAAATCCTGGAGGGAATGTATAAAAAAAAGTAAAATTTCCGTAGAATAAAAAAAAAAAAATCATCCTTACACGATCTAGCTGACATAGTCTACTACCGATCCCAGATTAAACGGCCGAGGATCTACGTTTTGAAACTATAGGCTCCGAAAGGCTGCAGGACACAAGGAACTTTCGCTCGCTGAACACTCACTCCGCCTGCCGCCGTTCACTTGCGTCCCACGGACGACGAGGCCAACTTCTTGAGGCGTTTCTTCAGCTCCAGGGGAAATTTCTTGTTGCACTTCTTACAAACGGGCTTCATGTCGAACTCCACAAACTTGTCCCTGCGGGGAGGGAGGGGAAGGAGGAAGAGCATGCAAATACTCAGTGATTTCCAGCAACGGCTCACCTCTCCTGCACCGCTGCCCGTCACACCGGCCTCCCGAGAGGATTAACTCATTAACAGTCGCACCGATTGTCATCCTGCACCTCGAATCCCATTTACATTAATCCTGTCGCAGAGTTGCGGCGATTGTACGATAGGGAGAGTGGGGTACAAAGTCTAGATAATCTACTTCTATGCCCTGCCGAGTGTGACTAACAGAGATAAGTGAAGGCCGGGGTCTTCACAGTGTGGATTTAGGTTATAGTTAGCGGTAGCTATGAGTGCGAGGCGGATCAGGAGAAATGTAAATTCGACAGACTCGTGTCTGTCTCTTACCTGCTGACCTCCAGGCATCAAGGTCGAATAAACCTCCCACGTACGACGTCCGTCGCTCCTCCTTTCGCACCGTCATCGGCAAAATTTCACACTCTTTGTAATTCCGGGTCACGAGCCGTGCTATTTTGGGGGATTTATTTTTTTGTCTTGTTTTTGTTTTGTGGTCGAGGCTTTGAAAGTCGCGTTTATTCCGAATCCAAAAAGAAAAAGACGAAATACACAAACACTCTGCTTGTTCAACTGCAGTGTTGGAATGCGTATATGAAAACTCTGAACAGGAGCGCTTTTGGAAATTATGAGACACACACACACACACAGACACACACAAGTCACGAGCTTTGCCTGCTACACAATAGTATCAACGCTGACAAGCCTCAGGGCCGCGATCATGGACTCTATAAAATGTCATTAACACATTACAGCTGCAGAGCAGGGTCTCGCTGAGAAAAGTCACGAGAGACAGCGGCATCACGCTCGGCTGGCAGAACCGCAAACAAGGAAAAGCCACACAAAAGACAAGAGGCGGCCGCCATCACGGCGCCAACCAGCAGATACGGCGGAGGGCGGCGAAGACTAATAGCGCCGCCCACGCACAACACCCCTCCCCGCACCATCCTTGGCATCCCGTTCACGTCGGCTCATCGCTCAGCGCTCGTACGCCAGGTTTCGGGGGTCAATTTCAACAAACTTATCTCCGAGTTGCATAGGGACATGTGCGCCGGGAGGAAATTGGAGGGAAAATTGGAGGCAGGAAAAAGGATGCAGAGAGGAAGAGCGGTTGGAGGAGGCGAGAGAAATACCAGGACAAGTGTTAAGGCTAGATTATGAGCATCACAGAAAGCGGAGGGGACAATAATCAGCCGGCAGCGCGGCGCATAATACACGGCAAGACACTCATGGAAGGGTATTCATAGGCAAGAGTCACTTACTTGAGGGTGAGTTTTGTGCTGCAGGTGGAGCAGGAAAAACAAGTGACACACCAGGCCTTGTTGAGCGCAGACACCACTGGAGAAGGGTACAGAAGAGGGGTTTTAAAAGCCGCTCTCGGCTAAATAGACCGAACTCAGTGCACCAAAAAAAAAAAAAAAAGCTTTCAACAGGAGCAGGCTGAAGTAACACTTTCCTCCGCAGGAGGCAGAACACGCGAATAGCTGAAAACAAGATAAATACAGCAGCCTTTAAGGTACGAACCACTTTATGTACTATTTTTTTTAAATGCAAAGCGCCATTCAAGCAAATTTTATCCTTGATATACAAAAAAAGATGTCATGATCCGAATACGAGAAAATCAAAATTGGAACGCGTTTCATGACGCCGCCGCATCTTCTGAGTTGGCGCCACTCGCTGCTCTCACCTTGAAGAAAGCCTTGCAGCTTCCAGCATCCCTGACTGCAATGTTAGGTTCATTTTAATTTAATAATCCTCATAAGTTTATTGCCATGTGAAGTTGATTATAGTAAGCACTCGCCAACATCTGCAGTCGTCTGTGTCTGAGCTCAGGATTCATATGACAATACCATGACTTTCTTTTTCATGTGCCTTACATTATTGTCCTTTTTCAGGGTTTTTCTATGTTAATATCCTTATTTTGTGAGTTTTTTTCAGGTTTGTTGGAACAAATTAATTTGTTTTCTGTTATTTTAAAAGGGGAAAATTAATTTAAGATACGAAAAAAAAAAAAGAAAAAAAAAAAAAATCAACACACGACCCCATTTCTGGAATGAATTAAATTCGTATCTTAAGGGACCGCCATACATGGTACGCTGATCAGTCATTCGACGGAAAGGTACAAAATCGAGAAACCATTGAAAATAAAATTAAATCAAGTTTTTTTCCCATTCAGGAACTCAAATTATTGTTTTCACATTATCATCATTCACGTGTCGATTTTGCGGGATAGGGTGACAGCAGCGTTTTAACACAACTCACAGAGCCGTTCCTGCGAACCAACACTCAGGATATTGCAATAGCTTTCTGGGTAAAGAAACGGCGGTAAAAGGAGGCTTTATCACGCCAACACTCACCGTCGCCTTCGATCACCCGGTTGCAGTGGTAGCAAACGCCACCGAAGAGCTGCAACGGACAGAAACATGAGTCAAACCTTTGTGGAAAAACAGGACCTTAGCGGTTCTTCCGGCGACGTACCTGGTTGTAGTGGGTCTCGCAGTATGCTTGCCCCTTTCGCTCATAATGCCGGTGACCCAGGAAGGGCTTCTCACACTTGGCGCACACAAAATGCTGTGAACAGGAAAAATAAATTCATAAATAATTGTCAGCCATTAAGAATACACAGTTTCTACTGTCTCCGACACAGGGACAAAGTCTGGGGTTTGTTCGCGCACCTCGACATGCCACTGCTTGCCCATGGCGTTGACGACCCGCCCTTCGATAGGCCGCCTGCAGGCGCCGCAGATCGGCACCCCCATCTTGTCGTGGCAGGGCAGACAGAAAAGCTCCCCTTTCAGCTCCCTGGCTTCGGCCGTCAGCTCCTTCCTGTGGACGGAGATGGCTACCGTCACCCTCTGGGAGATCCTGCTCTCTCGACGGATTCGGCCTCATGGAAGGTTAGAGAGCCCTCCAAGATAAAACCACTGACCCGCAGTTGCAGCAGTTGAAATGGTCGGGGTGGTAGGGGTCGTTCTTGAAGATCAGTGGATGCTCTTCGATGATGGCGTGACACTTCTGGCAGATGTACTTGCCCAGGCCCCGAGCCTTCTCCCGGTTATGGCAGGGACGACACAGGTGCCTTAAGCAAGCACAGGAAAAAACCCGTTGGAGGTGGCAGGATGGAACCAGCTATCTTATTAGAAGCAGCTTTTCAAGCTGGCTCGCCGCTGTACACGGTTTCATTATTTGCCAGGTGGAGCCTTGCAGCCCGGTGTGCGTGATCCCGCGGGCCGTACGTACAGCATATACGGGCTGTCGCGGTGCGATACAGAGATGAGATACGAACCTGCCAGCATTCTTGACAAAGCCCACATCTGCGAGCACGGCCTGGCAGATGTCACAGCAAAAGCACTCCGGATGCCAGCTATTGTTCATGGCCTTAATGACACGGCCGATGATGAATTCGCCTGCAAGAGAGAGGTCAACTTAAAGGCGAGCGTTTAAGAGAACCGGGTGTTTTGAGGCCGCGGCAGCACAGCTCCTAATGAGCACTCTTATTATGAACTAGAGTGCTCGCTGCAGAGTTCCCAAAGTGACAAATAATGTTAATTGTCCTACTTAATTTGATCAGAGCATGTTTCTCTCCTAGGACACAGGAATGCATTATTCAATTTAGACTCACATTAGACTAAATGCAAATAAAACAGCAGTCTGATGTTCATTGGTGAAGCCTGAATACATTGAGTTCAGAGTGCAGCGGCACTGATCTTCACAAATCAGATGTGGGTTTCTTTTCTCTACATCCTATGTATAACGCACGAGTCCTCGCATTAAATTATTTCCAAGTAAAAGACTTATGGAGGAAAAAACAAAACAAAGAAAAAAAAAAACACTGCTTGATAGCATATTAATTGTTTTGAATTGTAAAGCATTGCCGTTACTTATACGGCAGTCCTTCGTTCATCGCAGGAGTTACGTTCTTATAATAACCGGCAACAGGCGAAATCCGCTAAGTAGTCAGCTTGATTTTTTTTTACAACAATTAGAAATGTTTTAAGGTTGCAAAACCCCTCAGGACACACTTTATACACTTTTCTTAGACAGGTATTAACATTTTCTCACATTTCTCTCGTTTAAACCTTTGTAGAAAAATCTGAATAATATGATAGAATGAAACCAAAGACCAAAATCTGTTTTCAGGCTTAAACATTTGTTTGAGAAATGAAAATATAATCTGTACTGTACAAGAGACACGGCCAATCAGGACGCAGGAAACAATGTGCTGTAAAAAAAGAAAAGAAGCATGCAAAATTGCACTAAAAAAAATCATGGAAACTGCGAGGCCGCGAAAGGTGAACCGCGTTATAGCGAGGGACGATTGTAAATCTGAATTAAGTCATTCTCCCTTGTGAGAATTTATAAGTACCTACCGACTGTTCTTACTGATCTTATAAAAACAAAGGATACAAGGTAGCACATTTGTTTTAGGCTGATAAGCAGTGCCAAACCCCCCAAAACCAAATCAAGACGTGGAATACTCACAACACTGGCGACAGCAGGGGGCAAAGAGCATCTGAAAGTCATGCTCACAGTATTTCCTGCCTTCAAACTGCGGAGGAAAGAACATCGTTGATCCTTGTTTATAAACCCGCAGGCATTGAGTTTGACCGTCCCGCTGCGCACTTCAACCCAGCCATCAAAAAACGAACTGTGGACTGCGGCACCTCGTAGAAGAGTCCCTCCGGAAACTGCTGGAAACACTGGGCGCACACAAAGCACTGCTCATGGTAGAGCTCGCCATTGCTGTTGACAATCTTCTCCGTGGGAGCAAAGCCGCTCTTGCATCTCTCACAGGCTGCACTGGCCAGGGCATTAGCAATGCTGACACACACACACACACACACACACACACACACACACACACACACACACACACACACACACACTTTAACATGGGCATGAATGAGCTGTCCAGAGTTGCAGCAGCAAAGTCATAGTTAGTTTATACTTCCTCACACAGTCCCATCTCTGACTAATGGGTTGTTCCAGTGATTATGACCATGGAGGGTGGAAGTTATTAGTCAGTGTGTGTGGGTGGGTGTCTGTGTGTGTGTCTGCCATCACCTAATTTGGAGAATTAAATTGCAAAACAGTGAACCGCTTCCTGCAATTGATACACAACAACGCAATGTTTACACTCCAAAGCCCTGTTTTTTTAGGCTTCAATCACAACTCCACCCAAGCCGGGGGGCTTTCTACAGGTGGGGTTTTACGATGAACTCATTCAAAACTCACATGTTCGGGTTTATTTCCTCTTCTATGTTGCAATAACCAAACTAGGTGCACCGCCCTTTCGCCGTGGACTTAACTGATCAGGATTACTTTGCAGCCATTGATTGAACTGTTGCAGAAGAACCTCCCAGCTTGTTAATGAGTTAGCATGCTAACTTTGGCCCCCCTCGGGTATAAAGCCGCTGTTTGTCGACATACATTTGTTGGGAATGTCGTTATTTGTGAAACCGCGACGCTTCGAGCCGCGAACCGACAGACAGCCGCCCTGAAATGATCTCCGGACATGTCTAATAAAGTTGCGTGAGTGAGGGGAAAAAAAGAAGCATCACAGCGACACAGCGTTAGCTTTTAGCCACACAAGCTAACAGAATTAGCCTCAGGTGTCTCACCTGCCCGGCATTCCGGCGACACCCAGCATCGCCTAAGCATCAATATTCGGTAACCGACGAGGCGACTTGGACGCTCCGGGGAACTTCTCTGCGTGGACCGGCGATCATTCAGCCCGGACCCGCCCAGCGGGGACGTGCCACAGCTCGCGAAGGGTCCAACCCACTCCCCCGGGGAGTGTCCGCGGGAGATGAATCCCAGCAGCTGCCCGCAGTCTCGGCATGCCAGACCTGCAATTTAATTCATGGTTAAAACACGCTGCGTCTTGCAAGGGAAACTAAATAAATACTACTTCTGCTACCTGACACAGTTTCCCTCAAGTTTAATTCTCACTGCATGTGAAATCATTCACAATCTTATTAACTTTAACATGGGTAAAGTTTGCTCTTTTGTTTCCCTGCTAGAAGTTTTCATTGCGACTGTGTGTGGTTTACATGGTAAAGAAACAAAATGTCTTTAACTGACACCTTCACCTTGTGCTGGGATTGACGATTTTTCTTGTTTTCTGAAGAGCCCCATTGCTTGTGGTGGTTTTAGCTGAATTTAAGGGACCTACAATGAGATAATAATACTGTTAACCTTCGTCCCTGATGAATTGATCCGAAGTGTTGATTGTGCAGCGCCCATACTACAAAAAGCCCTCGTAATAGTTAGCCCATCGGTTTCCATTCAGGAACAAAACTTCTCACAGAGCTTTTTGAGAAGTGGCTTAAGAAATTACAATGTTTTCTCCGGATTCTGTGGGCTTGTCAAAACACAGGGATCGTTAGGCCAACGCTACGACCCCCTAAAATGTTGAAAACACGCCTGAGTAACCAGCTGTCAGAACTTCTTCCCCATAGCGCTTGGTGCTCAACAGGTTAGGGTAATAGAAATTAAGCAAAAAGACTTTCCAACCAAAAGGTGAGTAGGTATCTGCTCATTTGTAGTCTATTTTACTTCGGTGATTGTCCTTTTTGTAGCACTAAATGTGGTGAAAACCAGTTGCGAAGGGACTGCTTGCTCTTGCGTTGCGGGCTGTGTGTCCTTGAGGGGCAGTTCGAGGCTCAGTCCAATATCTTGGCCCGCACAAAATCACCCATCAAAATGGTATCTCAAAGGAGTGTTGCAGTATGTCTAAAAAAAAAATGTGGTTTTGTTTTATTTTTTTCCCAGGTGTGTAAGCACTAGATATAAACTCCGACACACTGACATGTCATCAACCTTAATACCTCAATACGCCCTCAGTAAAACACAATTAAGTATAATATTTCCCTTTGTGCATCATTTTGTATTAGTTTTAAGGTGGATTTCATTTTTTTTCCAAATGCATTGAGCAGGAAAGTAATGCACTTCATTGCAGCAGAGGCCATTAGCTGCTCAATGCATCTAAATGGTGTGTCGGGGGGGTGAAGCTCCATCTCCTCCATCCACAATCACGGCAAGCTGTCGCCACTAGTTTGCAGATTGTGTTGTGACTTGATTTTTTTCCCCTGGTGATCAAAATGTATTTATTCTTATGATTTAAAACTTTATTCAGAAAGTTAGGAAAATCTTATGCCGGGTTGATCCAAAATTGAAAAGTGAAGATTAATATTGCACTTGACAGCGAAAGTATTGCACGTTATTTAACCTGGGTGGACCTTATCGGATTAAAAATCTCTTTTGCAAAAGTGTCCTAGCCAAGACAGGCAGCAGCACAACACAATAAAATGGATAAAAATGCAAGTGCAGGCTAAGTGATATCAAATCAAGTTAAAAACACTGCCTCCAAATCATTGAGTCGCCTAAAACGGCTTTTCAGTTAGACCAGGTTCTTCAGTTTGAAGAATGTTTCAGACACAGCAAACTTTAAAAGAAATATTCAAATTCAGTATTCATAATCAAAAGTTATCAGCTGCTAAAAACAATACGGATGCACTAATAAAAGGGGGGCAGAGTGATGTGATCTCCTCACCTAAAAGTTTTTCATTTGAAAGGACGCGCTCCGCGTGTAGACTCGTGCCCCAAACAAATATGGCCGACGCCATGACGTACCCAAGAAACGTAAAGTGACGAGACAACACGAGAACACCGCCCGGCTGTGACGAGAACGCGCAGGCGCAGTCCACTCGCGGCTTCGACCTCTACTGGGCACTAGCGAAGGGGTTGTCATCTGTCACGATCTGCACTTTGGTAAAAAGAAAGCATACTACTTTGCTTGTCATGTCAGTAAAATGTTAGTTTAAACTCAGACGACTCCTCCCGTCTCCCAGTCAGCTTGTTTTTAGCGTGCATTCTCCGCCGAGCGACTGTTCTTGTCCTCACCTGTGTGTTTCCAACAAACTTTGTACACTCTGTACTTTAGTTTTTTTAAGCTAGCCGCTATCTTGCCCGATGCGACCCCTCTGTTGTGTATATTAACGTTACATTTTTATCATTAAACAGCCGACACCGAACGACCACCAGCTCCTTTGGTTGACCTGAGCCAAACTTCCGTCATAATGTATGCCTGTGCTAAGTTCGTCTCCACGCCCTCTTTGGTGAGTCTGAATGAATGAATGAATGAATGAATGAATGAATGAATGAATGAAAGAGTGTAAATGTGACACGTAACGAGTTGTTTTGCACGATCTGCCCGCTGCAGCTGTTAGCCTGCTAACACTAGCCGTGCAGCTGTCATTGACCTCTTGCTAAAGTTATCAAGTGCTTGCACAGCAAGGACATCATTTGTCTACTATTGTGGTGAAACCTTCAAGGCCCCGCCCGGGGGGCAGTTAGGAAAGATACTTCAACAGTAATACCTTGCCACAAGTAAATTACAGTTACATGATGAGTAAGGTCAAACATTTCAAGCTCAATATCAGTGTAAGTTATCATGAGCTGCATTAAGAGTCCTGAATCCATGCATGCAAGATTTAGGTGTGGCATGATGTAAAATCATCTCCTTGAATCTCTACCTCTTTATTCTGTCTCAACGCAGGTCCGCGCCGGATCCCGGACGCTCTGCAAGCCTCTCTCGGCAGCATTTGTGTCAGAGGCCAGGAGAGTAGAGGTGAGCAGCTGCCCCCTGCACTGCAAGGTTTACTCATCCTAGGTCTGCAGTGACTTCATGAAACAGCAGGAGCATCTTGAAAGTTGTATTTAGCAGTAGTGCAATAATATCGTCGTTGCATTAATTATTGTGTTTTAACAGGAAACTGCAAAGTGTCAGCATGTCTAGTTTGGCCGCAGAAAGACATTTATAGGCAAATTTGAAGGCAGCAATAAAACAGCAGATGTGCGTGTTTGTGGTCTGACATCTGCAGCGACTTGAATAAAGTCTGCAAGTACCTGCTTGCATTTAATGTTCGATAAAAGATTCAATAAAATGTATAAAAACCAATATAATTTTGTCTTTGTAGACTGCAGCGCTCCTGCCACCACAGAGCATCACCACCTCCCAGACAATCATGCGCGGGTTTCAAACCAGCGCCGTGACCCGTGACATCGACACCGCAGCGAAGTTCATTGGCGCAGGAGCCGCCACCGTTGGAGTGGCCGGATCGGGAGCCGGGATCGGGACAGTGTTCGGTAGCCTTATCATTGGATATGCCAGGTAATGGAGTGACTTTTTTATCTCTAAGGAGGATGCTACTTTATAAAACAAAATGGTTTCAGCCCAGCAGTTATTTTTAATTTTAGTCGTCTTTACATGATCAAGGAATAATTGTGAATATGGCCGAGTGTCACAGGAGAATTTTCACATCACTCGTGTAAAGCAGAAAACCAGGATCAGCGCCAAACGTCCTTCCTACCTGAAATGATCCTCTCTCTTTCCTGACAGGAACCCTTCTCTGAAGCAGCAGCTGTTCTCCTACGCCATCCTTGGCTTCGCCCTGTCTGAAGCTATGGGTCTCTTCTGTCTGATGGTGGCGTTCCTCATCCTGTTTGCCATGTAATCCAGAGACTGTACATCATAATACTATCCAGAGTTTGGATGCCTGTGAACGACACGATTACATCAGCTGATCATGTCCCTAATTTTTACTGGTTTTTTTTTTGTTGTTTTGGTTTTTTAATGATTTTGAATTCTGGTAATCCTACGTCATTATTTGATGATAGTTTTGCCTAGTATATTGTAAATTTAATCAAATGTCTTCTTTTTTGTTTAAAAGAGAGAAATGCGAATCGATGACAAAAATAAAACCTTTAATTCAGCCGATGTCACTGTGATTTTTTTTTTACCTTCTTTTTCTGACCATAAGTTTTTAGAAAAAGAGAAAACACTGTTTGCTAGTGCGCAATTTCAGCTGAAAGAGAGAGAGACATCGAAGTCACGTCCAGAGATCCAACCGGACAGTAACTGCAAAAGCCTCGAGGAAAATTTACATTTAAATGAGAAACCCAGTAAGATCAACAGTTGAAATCCATATTACGGCCTTTTTCAAAATGTCTCCCTTGAATGTTTATTAGCCTTAAATAATTTTGCTGAATATGTTGCATTACAAGCAGAGATAAAAATGCGAATCATGAGCTCATTCAGCTTCTGGTAAACAGGTCAAGTATGAAATAAAGATCAAGTAAAAAAAAAACAAATAAATCTTGTAGTTTTATAATTGTGTTGCTTTTACATCTATATTGCGCAGATATTCATGTCTAGAAGTGTCACTATGTCATCCACTTTACAGGGATCCGTTTTACAGCACCTTTTACCTAGACTGTTAACAAAATGTAATAGATTTCACTTTTAGTTAAGAAACTGACTGGTGACCTGATGTTCTGCACTTCAGTGGTGGACATCAATCTTAAGAATGTTAATGCTATTATTCTATCATATCAGTTACAGTATTCACCTGTGGCTGTTAGCACCACTAGTATGAGTCATAAGAGATCATTTGTGTCTGTGAGTGACATCAGAAAACTGTTTTGTGATTTGGTGTTGTAAGAATAAATTTTGACCTGATGGACATTTCAAAACAACAGCACAGTCAACGCTGCACTCAACTGTTAATGTCGTTTAACTGTGTAATTAAACAGTCTGCAATCTGCAACAGCACTTGTGAGTTGCACATTCAAAGCTACACACAACTTTAATTTGCACATCTTGCCAACACTGTTTCCATTGCTAATATTGTTTATATTTCTGTGTGTTTCCATTTCCCTGCACGGTGACATTGGGTTTCGACTGTATGTTTATTATTACTTATTTATCAATACTTATCTGGATACACTGCGGACGGCAAAGTAAGGATTTAATTGTACAGGGAAACACGTTTTCCTCACTTCACACATGACAATAAAAACTTTAAAATAAAGAAAACAACAGCCGTCCTGTTGAGGCTGTGGCACAAATGGAAGGCGCAACTAAAAACGTGTCGCCCGGTTTCCAGTGGGACGGATTTCAGCGACGGACATGCTAATGTTTACCACTCCAGTGATGCTTTTACAGACAGCGAGGACTCAAAGTGACAAAATCAGTCCCGGTACCTCCTTTGCCGTGTAGGAAACGTCAAAAGCAAGCGGATGTTAAAGTACGTGCTGTCCGCAGGCAGATCTTACCGGGCACAGAAGTTGTTTTTCTCCTTGAACGAGAAGCTAGCAAGGAGATCTCGGTGGTCCGGACTCTCCTGCGGCTGTCAGTCCGGTCCTGATGAGGTTTTTCAAAATAAAAAGCAAAGCGGAACACCGGCTACGCAGGTGAGAAACAAAAGCTGATGTTATCTTTCAAAAAAACGAGTCTGTTCGTTGTCATAATTTTCCAAGTCGATGTTCATTGACCGTTGCTATTAATTGCTTCATGTAACCGAACAACTGGAACTGTTTATGAAACTAGCAAACAGGACTAGCTTAAGTTTAGCTAAATTAAAAGGTTTAACCAACAATAATGCAAACTTGCTGTAATTCACCGTCTCGCCACCAGGGGTCACAATCGCCCGTCTTCTTCCAAAGTAGTTATTGATTTTGTTTCTTTTCTTTTCTCATTGATGACTTAAAGTTATCCGAGGAATTATAAATCACAATAACAGCAAAGGAAAATAATTCCACCTAAATTAACAGAGAAAAGACTCACCTCTCTTTATGATTGTTACCGTTGTTATTGTTGTAAATATGCTGTAAAATAAACCTGTTAGCTTGATCTTAATCACCTGCAGCTTTCGCAATCACTATGTTGGCAAATTTACAAAAGCCAATCCAAAGCCCGTTCTTATTGGGTTTTTTTCTGTATCTGTAGATGTGAAGTTCACTGCCGTCTGTTTTGCCACAGGTAACCAAAACAAATAGGAAAGAAAGATCTCCATGTCGACTCGTATTGGATCACTTTGACCTGCAGTACAGCCGGGAACTGGGAGACCTGTGGCCATCTGCGCGGTAAATATCACTTTTAGTACCTTGATGTTTTCACAGGTGTGTGTGTGAGTTTTTCACTTGGATTGCTTCTCTCTCCCAGAGCAGTGCTCGTGGACCCTCGCTCCTGGTCGTACGGGGTTTTGCTCAACCGTTTCACAGCAGTGGGCAACATCAAACAAGCGCTCCGGTCGCAGGGCTTCTCTGCCCTGCAGCCTCACCACGCACCAGCAGCTGTGGATCCCGAAAGCCACACCGGGGATGACCGTCGCTTCCCAGCTCGGCCCGTCTCGAATCCCCCGACGGCTGAACCCCGATTTCAGCTCAACGGCGTCTCATGCGCGGCCAATCCGCTGCCTCTGCCCTGCTCTCCACCTCAGTGCTACATCCATCCGTACCCGCTGCGCTTTCCCTCCCAGGCTCATCGGCCCGGGCAGCTGAAGCAGTACTACCTCCTGAATGCTGCCTCCCTGCTCCCAGTTCTGGCTCTGCAGGTCAGAGATGGAGAAAAGGTCCTGGATCTTTGTTCCGCCCCGGGCGGCAAAGCCTTAGCGATCATGCAGTGTGCCGACCCAGGTAGCGCCGCTGTGTCACCTGTTTCATGCAAAAGTACACGGGTGCCTCTCTTTAGACTTTCATTTGCAAAATATAAAACCCGTCTTCCATCTGAAATGGCTAATCAAAGTGCCTGCACTCATTCCCTCTGAACGTCCCAGACTTTCTCTGCTGCAACGAGCCAGACGCTCACAGACGGGACCGGCTGGCCAAAACCCTGGAGTCCTATCTCCCCCGCTCACTCAGCAGCAGAGTGACGGTGTCGGCGCAGGACGGACGGGCCGTCGGGCAAACCGAGCCAGAGACTTATGACAAGGTGGGAGGAAATAGAGGCGGTGCGTTTATAAAACTTATGTTAGCGTTTGTCATCATGCGGAATAGACAGATTGGCAGGCCATAATATACAGCGGAGCCCTGGCTTACGAGCGCATCAACCTACGAGTCTTCCAAGATTCGACCCGTCGCTCAGTCGTTCTTGTTTTTCGCTTTGTGACACGACCTGAGCTCTGTGTGAGGAGCTAGCAGGATGAACTTTTGACACCGTGAAGTGGCGTTAACAGACGCCGGACGCGCCACTCGCTAGCTAGCTCACAGATAATCATGGAAAAACGGCAGCGAGGTGTGCATGTTGTGGACTCGTCCGTGGAGAGATGGTTGGTCGGTGTGATCTGGTGACGGAGAGCATCGTCTGTGAGAAGGCGGGGGACGTTTATGGTGGTTTCTCCTCCTTTCTCCTATGGTGGTTTGTTCCTCTGAAACACTGTTTCTGTGTTGTTCAGGTGGGTTTGTGTGTGTCTTTCAGGTCCTGGTTGATGCTCCGTGTTCCAACGACAGGAGCTGGTTATATTCTCCCACTGACCAGCAGGGGGAGCGCAGGCTGGCAGAGAGAGCCCGGCTGCCTGGACTCCAGGCTCAGCTGTTACGGTGAGTCGGTGACTTTATTTGAACATTTAAGATGTAAAAGGAAAAGAAAAACGTCAATATGAAATCCAGTTCCAATGAAATAACAGCAGCGATACAATGAAGATGAGCTTTGTTCAAGAAGCACACTGTATGCGTCCAGGCATGTGAATGAGAGGGTGAATGGGTGAACTCCTCCTCTCGCACAACTGAGAAAGGCTCCGGCCCTCTCTGCCACCTCTAGATAATGAATGGGTTTGTAATAATATTCTTAAACCAAATAAAGCTCCATCCTTAATCAACCCATTTTCCAGATGAGCATCTTCTTCTTTTCCTTTGGGTTTTTCCCTTCAGGGTCTCCATAGCCAATCCACCTTCTCTCTGGATCCTCCTCTCTTCATCTCCTCTCTCACTACCTCCATACGTCTTCTCTCTGGTCTTCATTTAGACCTCCTATTCCAGCATCCTTCTACCATTATATTCAACCATCTTTGACCTTCTCTCTAAAACATCTACCATGTGCCGTCCCTCTGATGGACTAATTCCTGATCCTCTCCGTCCTGGTCACTCCCAAAGAGAACCTCCACATCTTCATCTCTGCCACCTCCAGCTCTGCCTCCTGTCTTTTCTCCAAACCATCCATCATCTCTGCTCTCACCACTGCCTCCTCCCCCTTTCCTTTCCTTCTGGCTGATGTTCTTCTATCTCATAGAACCCCTGACACTTTTCTCCACCCATTCCAACCTGCTTGAACCCGTTTCTTTACCTCTTTTCCACACTCTCCATTGCTCTGGTCGGTTGACTTGAAATCCTCCACCTTCTTGAAATCCAAATCCAATCTGGCTGATGTTCTTCTATTGCATAGTAATTTCCAGATTAGCATGCTTGAGTTCAGTGTTTGGTTCTCCTCCTGAAGGCCAGTGTTGGTGCCGGTTCCCTACAGGTCTGCGCTCGCCGCCGTGCGTCCTGGGGGCGCGGTGGTTTACTCCACCTGCACGCTGTCTGCCTCCGAGAGCCACGCCGTGGTGGAATCAGTGTTGCACGACTTCCCTGGGGCCGAACCCGAGGACCTGCGGGAGGAGGTGGCCGCTCCGTTCGGCGGCCACTTCATGTTCAGCCCGGCTCCAGCCGAGGGCGAACGGGCCCTCCGGCAGCCACAGCGGGGCGCTGTGTCCCCATGGAATCACAAACTGGGCCTCCTGGTGGTCCCTCAGAGCCGCAGGCCCTGGGGACCCATGTTTTTGTCTCGGATTAGAAAGAGGAGCTAACGCGTGTCCTCCTGTGAGGGGGAGGGGGGACGAGAAAACAAGTGGATTAAAAAAAAAAAATTATTTGAATGCACAGTGTGTCTGTTTGTTCATTCCAGGTGCAGAGACTCTGGCTTGAGTTTCAATTTGGAAAAAGAGACAAATTTATTCTTTCAACTTTTCTTTCCGATGCAAACGTCTCGAAATGAAGGCAAAACCAAAGAACCTCTGCTCATTGGAAAGAAAATGGAAAACCTGGACGTCCCGTCGATCAGCCCCAGACAAAGATGGCCGCCACCGCATACCCAGGGCCGTCCCGGTGGCAGGGGAAGATTCAAAAAGCACTTTCAGACGGCAAAAAAACTGCTCATCGCAGCTTTTAAAAAGACGGACGAGGAGAATGGTGGCCGCCTCACACCGCGCAGGAAATCTACCAGCGTCCTGAACCAGTTCCATCCGACTCCCCCGCGTGGACGGGCCGGCACGGGCGTTATCGGCTCAAATTTATATTGCTATTTTTATTGGCTGCCCTACTTTCGCTCCACTTCTGTGTTTCTTTTCCGGCGGCCGCCACCGGCCTCTGATATTAGCACGTTATTACACCGACAAATCAACGCGTCCTGAAAGGATTGAGATGCGGAGACGAGCCGGCGCCTCGCCGGGGTTAACAATCCCACTGACCTCCACGTGAACCCGGGTTTGTTGATGCTCCCCGTGTTGCGGCGTTTCCTCAAGGGTAGAATATCTAAGCAGCTTTTCCTCCACTTCAAAGGGATGGAATGTAGGCCTGCTTTGCATAATCAGGTGGGGAACAGCTTTTTGCCAGAGAGGCAGGAATTAATTTGTGGCACCGCCAGATGTAATCATTAAAACCCCAGTCATTGACAATAAGGGTGGAGGAGGAGGTGGAAGTGAAGGAGGAAGCTGGAGGAGCAGAAGATGGTCCTGCCACACCAAACCCGGCCAGCAGACACGCTCTGCCTCAGCCCTGGAAAGTAAAAGTCCCCTTTTGCTTCTCTTTGTTTTTATTTTTTACCATCGACCTGTAAATTCGTCACGTGGGCTGAGGCTCCGCCTCCCGACATCATGTTCTGCAGCTATGGACGATCAGGTTTTTATCGTCTCCCCGCACCGCTTTGCCTCATTAGCCTTTAGCTAACTCTGCACTTATTCTGGTCCAAGATGGAGATGTTCCTCTGCCAGCCCTGGAACCCCCCCCCGGCACAGCAGGACAGAGGAGCCATGTTGCTCCATTTCCGGCCTATTTTGTTACAAGAAAACATCTGATCAGGGACCTCCATGCTTTTTAAAAATGGCGCCCCGCAGTACCTCGCAAAGAACTCGTGGCTTATGAGTTCCACCGATCGCCTACGTCTAATGACTTCCTATGAAGACCCTGGCTTGGAGCTAACATGGTCCTAGCAGCTGAGGTCCACGGTCTCCACTTCCTCTGCTGTCCCAAGAAGCTCCTCCAGCACCGAAGGAGCTGTAGATGTCCTCGGGGCCCGGTGTGTTTGCCCGTCTGGCAGCACAAACACACATTTAGCCTCAGCCCAACAAGTATCTCCAGGCTCTCATATGTTGTGCTTCATTACAGTCGAGCAAACAATGGGACGCAAACACGCACACACACTCTCACACACACACACACAATAACTGCTAAGGTAAATGATGAGCACCTCTGAGAATAGAACAGAATCCAGAAGGAAATTCTTCTACCGAAAGGCTCCAAAATTCCATGCATTCACTCCAAACATGATTTTATTGCTGTCAGGTTTCCTTCTTGCAGAAAGGGGGAGGAGTTCTATAGTTTGATGGCCACAGGTAAGGAAGCCCTTCTGTGGCATTCTGTGGGACTCCTCGGTGGTCTCGGTCACCGGCCGAAGGTGCTCTGGTAGGACTTGAGTCCAGCATGCGAGGGGTAAGAGGTGTCGTCCTTAATGCCGAGTAGCTTCTTCACCCTCCTCCTCTCAGACGCCTCCGCTAACCCGTCCAGTTCAACTCCCAGGACGGATCAGCTTATTTAGCCCGTTAGTGTCGGCTGCCTTCAGCACACGACAGCGTAGAAGATGATGCCGGACGTCACCGTGTGATAGAAGATCTGCAGCCTGGCTCTGCAGATGCTGAAAGACCTCCTGAGAGAGAACAGGCCTCTGTGTTTTTAGTCCAGTCTAGTTTATTGTCTCGATGGACGTCCGGTCGCTTGTACTCGTCCACAATGCCCACATCGATGGAGACGGGGAGGACAGGAGCAAGAGCAAAAAGCAATGAAAATTGAGGCTGTGCAGGAAAAAATTGAAAACTGAACCTCATTGAAGTTATTGGCGATGAAGCTAACGGCTAAAAGGATAGAAAAAACATTTCCACATCTGAATGTCAAACCCACATTTTGTCCGTTTCCATCGTCAATGACATCAGACGCACCGCCGGCGTTCTCGCAGGCCGGAGGCAGATTGACAGATCGGGAAGAAAGTGAGACAATGGAGAGATTCAGAT
>CAAKHD010011714.1:0-13896 GCA_901007705.1 Fistularia tabacaria
TGTGTGTATGCATGTATGCATAGGTATGTACTGTATGTGCGTACCTGTGTATGCATTTATGTGTATATCCGTATACGCACATATAAATGTGTGGCTCTAAACACCCACGCACACACACACACACACACACACACACACACAAACACTAGACTGCAAGCGCTGGAACAGGGTGGGCAATTAATTTTTCTGAAACCTGAATGGCGCCGGAGCGTCCAACCAATGATAACTCCAACCTAATTCTGCCCAATATTAATTATGTCCCACTGCAAAAGGCAGGAAACGACAGGTTTTGAATAAGCACATTCTGTCAGGATTTGTACAAACAAATGAAATTATAACAGGAAAAATACTCCTTTGGAATCATGAAACAGTAAAAACGGAATCAGGACGGCCGTGTTCTCAGACGGTGTCAAACTCCGGCCCGCGGGCCGAAGGGGAACGGGTTTCCGCAGGTCTTTTGGACGAAGCCAATCATGCTGATAAAAGAAGGGTTTGTTCAGTAAAAACCCGTCATTGTTAAACACGGACGTTACAATACAGTCCTCTCATGGGACTTCTTCTTCTCATTTGGGTTTTTCCCTTCAGGGTCTCCACAGCCAATCCACCTTCTCTGGATCCTCCTCTCTTCACGTCCTCTCTCACTACCTCCATACATCTTCTCTCTGGTCTTCATCTAGACCTCCAATTCCATATCTTCACTCTCCCTCCTCTGTCCATGACCCAACCATCTCTGACCTTCTCTCCTGAACATCTAGCATGTCATTCCTGATCCTCTCCATCCAAAGAGAACCTCCACATCTTCATGTCTGCCACCTCCAGCTCTGCCTCCTGTCTTTTCTCCAAACCATCCATCATCTCTGCTCTCTCCACTGTCTCCTCCAGCTTTCCTTTCCTTCTGGCTGATGTTCTTCTATCTCCTAGAACCCCTGACACTTTTCTCCACCCGTTCCAACCTGCTGGAACCCGTTTCTCCACCTCTTCTCCACACTCTCCATTGCTCTGGACTGTTGACCCTCAGTGCTTGAACTCCTCCACCTTCTTGATCTCCACTCCCTGCAGCCTCGGCGTTCCAGCCGGGTTCCTCTCATCCACACACATGTATTCTGTCTTCCTTTCCAGATCAAACCTCCAGCTCTCTAGATGTTCCTCCACCCGCTCCCTGCTCTCACTGCACATCACAATGTCATCTGCAAACATCATGTTCCATGGAGGTTCCTATCTAACCTCATGTGTCGGCCTGTCCATCAGCACTGCAAACACTGCAAACAAGAAGGGGAACTTCACCACCGTCTCACAGCCGGCATACATGTCCTGCACCAGCCTAACATACTTCTCTGCCACTCCAGACTCCCTCATACACCACCAGAGTTCCTCTCTCGGCACCCTGTCGTATGTTTTTCTAGGTCACAGTCCTGTCCTGGGACTGCGGCTCCGAAACCCGCTGTTTTGCACTTTCCCTTTCACCGAAAATGGGTTTTCACGCCGAAGAACTTCATCTTCGCTGCTAGTCCTCCTCGAGGGCTTTGGGTGGGAACCTGTCAATCAAACCAGACCATTTGGGTTTTCGATGAAACCGCCAATTGTTTTCTGTCTGCGGGAGGCAAACGGAGAACCAAATAGCATCAAGCGTTGCGTCAGCGTGCCTGAAAAACGAGTGAAGAAGTCAAAGGAGGCCCTGCCTGGAATCACACCAGCTCTGGGAAGGCGTACGGATCCGCCCACGTACGCCGGCAGAGACGCCGCCAGGAAAGAAGCCTCGCTCGCAGCTCCGTCTCAGCCGTCGGGAGGGAAAAGGAGGGAGTCTGATGAGCCGGAGGGCAGATGTGGGACCGGCTCATCGCGGAGCAGATTTACATTCGCTCAAACAATCAATGCTTGGTTAGCGAAAAAGTGAAAAAAAGAGCGCGAGCGTGAGGTGAGGACGCGTAAACGCTGCGCGCGGTGAAGAGCAGGGCGCCGCCGCCGAGCCATAAATCACGGCTCGAAGCGTTTCCACTCGATCTGGAGGATTCTCGTGTAATTATTATTTTATCGCGCGGATTTGAGCCGCCTGATGAAATCATCAATCTCGCGACCGCTTGAAAAAGCGGGACGAGGATGTCGGAAGACGTTCGCGAAGCCGCTAGTCGACGGAAGCTATCTAAAAATAGCGGCCCCGTCACGGCGGGTACGCCGTCGACCGGTGGAATCCGACGAGGTCGTGAAGAAGCGTGAAAATCACCTGCCTGTTTGATCTTCTGATTCCGACACGGCCGTCTGATCAAACAGGCCAATTAGCATCTTTCCTGAGCATTAGCGCGACGCTAATCCCCGCGGGTAATTACGTCCTGTCGCCTCCGGGGGAACTTGGGATTCGGCTGGTAAAGAGACAAAGCGGCGAAGGAGCTGCGCTTCCTGCCGCCTTTGGGGCTGCGTCAGGTGACACCCGTGGAGACTCCGCCCCCAAATGCGACACCCACGGAGACTCCGCCCCCAAATTCCGCACTCCTTTGCTACATAATAAGCAAAAATTACTATCGGAATCTCTTCAATCGCCAAATGGACAATGTATACAGCTGGCTGAGCTAGCTTAGCCTTCTCCCCGAATCCGATGTTTTTATTGTCACGCGTAAGGTCGCGTAGCCGCGATTCCCCGCCGTGCCTGCGGGGGGCGCTGTTTCACACCGTTTTTTTCCCCCCAGCTCAGCTGATAAACCACGAAGCGTCGGTGGGATTATTTCAGCCGGGAAACGTCAGCCGGCGGCTCCGGCGGCTCCGGCGGCTCCGGCGGCTCCGGCCCCGCGGAGGAGACGCTTTTAATATATAGCGGGGACTATATTTTACTTTCCCTCCGCAAATCTGTGTTCGGCAGGTTCCCGAAGCCGGCATGTTCTGGGGAGGCGGATCCCCCCGCGGGCTCCACATCAGCGGGATGCTTTTCGGGAGCTGTGTGAGTCTGCGAGGGCTCCGGCGGCTTAACCTTCCGCTCACATTAAGGTTTAAAGCGGCGGCGGGAGGGAGGGAGGGAGGGAGGGGTTCAACAGAAACGTTTGAACCGGTCGGACAGAAAACACAGTTCAGGCCAAAATACACTCGTCCGTGGCGGTTGTGGTCAAAAAGGCAGAAATCGGGAGAGAAAAGGGCAGATTTGAAATCACCGTGTTGAAGCAGCGGCTCAGCGATCTGGAAATATATTCAAATACCATCACTTTCCTCTTTCGGATCTCCCACCCTGTTGATGAAGGTACAGCCGGAGCCATTGGTGGAGTTCACCGTGGTCCAATCACAGAGCCCCGTGTAGAGACGTACGACCGCTGACTCTCATTCACACCAGAGCAATTTAGAGCCACAACAGAAGATCGGTATCAATTCAATAAATACCGGATTTTCCAGACGATTGAGCGCCTGAATCGAAGCCGCGACGGCTAAAAAATGAATAAATAAGTATATTTGTTCATCGATCAGCCGCACTCGTCTCCGAGCCACACGTGTCCGCGTTGCAACATGGGATATTTAAGCGCTTCTGATGAAATCCACACCGGTAACGTCCACAAATACGTGCTGGAAATGCTTCTTTCCCCATCAGTGGCTGGAACACGGCTGATTAAAAGAGATTCATGATAGATAACTCAAGGAAAAGTCCATCCATCGGCTTTCTGTCCCCGCTTTGTCCTCCTCCACACAGTCGTCTTCTTCAGCGGTGGAAACGTCTCGTCCGTCTGCTCTCTGTGTTCGCTCGGTCTTCAACAACTTTTCAAGCTCGGGCCATCTGCTTTTTTTTTTTTTTACCTCTGAAAGCTTAAAAACTAGCCGTGTCGTTGTTGTTTGAGCCGCTGTGTTCAAAGCTCGGGGGAAAAAGCAGCCGCAAAATATGTTGAATACCTTCAATATTATGTTGAAAGGCCATTTTTTTTTGGTCTTTGTTTGTCCGAATTCATGAAAACCAGGACATTTCAGGGTCTCCGGTGAAGCTCCTGCATGTTTTTGGACGGTGGGAGGAACCCGGGAGGAACCCGGGGTCTCCACGCGGACCCAACCAGGGACCTCGTTGCTGCGAGGTGGAAGCGCTAACCGCTAGCCGCCGCGGATGAGCATTCCAGCGCCCGAATCGGAATCCTAACCCCGAACATCTGTTTTGCATTCAGACGGAGGCCCCGCAAGGACCGCACCAGTGTGTGTGTGTGTGTGTGAGAGTGTGTGTGTGTGTGTGTGTGTGTGAGTGTGTGTGTGAGAATGTGTGTGTGCATTCCAGCTGCAGCTCCGGCTGAGTGACAGCTGAGCCGCCGTGCAATCAAAAGCTTGTTTCTTTCCCTGATATATTTTTCATTTTTTGATATATTCCCGGACAGCGCGTGAATCCAATGAAACGCAACATTATTGAGAGATCTGCCGCGCCCCCCCCCCCGCGCGCCGCCGCCGCCGCCACGCATCAATCACGCGTACGCCGCCAAGCCGACGCCTACGGTCGTGTCGAAAACGGCGGACGTCTCTTCACGGAGGAGGAGGACGAGGAGGCGTCGGCGCCGTCGAGCGGGAATCCGGGTTTTCATTACCGGCGGAGAGCTAATATTTAGTTGGACTCCTCCTGCGCCGAGGAGGCGATGAAGGCCATGAAATAAATAAATAAAGCTGATAGAAATTCGCAGATAGCGAAAGTGAAATCGGCGGGTCGGGGTACAGGGGGGGGATCAGTGGCCGCTGGAGATAAGGGAAGAAACTCAATAATGGCGGTATTATCCTTTAAGCTGATTACGGGCCCCTGGGAGCCGCCGGCCTCTAATCTGACACGGAGACTGTGTGTGTTTACGTGGATGATGTGAAAGTTATGGATGTGATTCTCATCTCGTCCACCGGCGGCGGAGACTTCCGAGGCGGCTTTCATCAACCGGGAGGCGAAGATCCGTCCGCTCTCATTTCTTTCACCCTCCTCCTCCTCCTCCTCCTCCTCCTCCTCCTCCTCCTCAGCGCCGCCCGACTCCCCGTTCCGTCACGCCGAACCGAGACGCGGCACCGGGGCCCCCCGAACGCCGCGCCGCGCTAACCGTCTCATTAGCGAACGCGTCAAGGAACATCCTCCGTCTTGGCCACGGGACACACGGCGGGCCGGCGTCCTCCTACGAGGCCGTCACGCTCACGCAAAACTCCAGCAGGCTGTGAAGGAGAGCCGAGCTAAAAACATTCAAACATGCTAACGCGCTTCTCGCTGCAATTCCAAATGTTCGTGTTTCATCTCGTATTCATTTAACTGATGACTACATTGATACCTTTTTTTTTTCGACTTTCTGTCTTTTCATTGTTTGGTTCTTATTTTTATTTTTGACTATCTTTTTTGATACTGTTATTGTTGCGCTGCTGCGACAAAGGAATTTCCCCTGTGGGAATCAATAAAGTGTCCTATCCTGTCCTATATTTGTATATTTATTTATATTTACATATAACATTTTGGAATATATACATATATCATGAATTGATTAATTTACATTTGTATACATATATATGTGTACATATACACATACCAATATATATTAATGAATTAATTTCATATATATGAATGAATTAATTAAATATTTATCAATTAATTAATTTTTTCAATTTCTAGTCATATAAACGCATGGGTTTTTGCATTTGCATTGGTTTCCTTACAGTTTATATCACAACTATTTTTTCTATATTATTATAATTCATGTTTACCGTTGCTGCCACTAGGAGGCGCTAAAAAGGCCACTAGCTGCGGTTACCCGATAGCTGCGGTAATTTTTGCTTTTTCAATTTAAAGTCATATAAACAGATGGGTGTTGCATCTGCATTGGTTCCTTACGGTTAATCTCTTTACAATTTTTTACATTTTTATTATTTGTGTTTCCTGAAGCTGCCGCTAAGAGGTGCTAAAAAGACAGCTAAATGCGAGTACTTGATAGCTGCGGGTGATTAATTGTTTTTTTTTCAATTTTTAGGTCATGTAACGGATGGGTTTTGCATCTGCATTGGTTTCCTCACAGCTAAAATTCTTACAATTTTTATACGTAATTAAATCTGTTACCCTTTGCAATCAGCAGGAGGCGCTAAAAAGTTGTGTCCAGGATGCCCGGTGTCCTCAAACGAGGACGGAGAATCACATAACGGTTCGGCATCAAGTGTTGACGCCTCTGAATTCAAATCCTCCACTGCAGTGAAATGAGGTGATTGTTTTTATTCACCAGGAAAAAGGAATTCCTCCAAAATGGCCGCCTCTAAAAGGTGATAAAGCCAATGAAGTCGGTTTCTCCGCGGCGCTAATTCGCTAATTTCAACCGAGTCGCTTCCAGTTTCCGCCTTTTTTTTTTTGTCATTTATTTATGTATTTTTCAACAGAAGTACCATTTTTCCCGCCCGCTAATTAGTCAGCGAAAGCCGAGCTGACGGGGGGAAAATATAAATAAAAACCCGGCCCCTGAATTTCAAAACAGCTTCACCGGGACGACCGTTGGGTCTCCGTTGGGAACAAACAGCGGCGGCTAATTAAACTGTCAGCCGGAGAGACGTCTCCATGCTGCCGGAGAAGACGAACGCCGGCGCCTTCAGAATAAAAGCGAGCGGAATTCATTTCTTGAAGTCCAGATTTGGCAGCGGGGGGGCGCTGGGGTCGATTCCCGTCATTATCGATTGATCGGAGCGCTTCCTTGATGACTCGACCCGGAGGAAGCTACGGTTTTGACACCGTCTGATGAAGTCGTGCTAAAAATAAGTAGCGGCTGGTTATCGTGATGTCGTAGTGGAATACATCGAACCGCGCTGGACTAGATTATATATATATACTACGTCTTATGGTTACCATGGGAACTGGACTTGGCCGGCTGATCCCGGTAGAACGCGATTAGGCGTCATTACGTCGAAAAAGCGCTTTCTATTTCCTTTCAGATCCCGAACGGCTCCTCGGGAACCCGTCCCCCTGCCGAAAATACAGAACCGCTGTGACTTTCAGCTTCTATTTATCTATTTACTGTTTTATTTCGGTAAATTCAGGCAATCCGAGACTCTCGATCGTTCTGTGAGGTTTGGCTGTTTTCCTGGATTTGAGATACGGAAATAAGGCGGAACAGAATTTTAGTTTTTTATGTCAACATGACGCTAAACGGTTGAAAACGAGCCTGTCGATCTCACTCCACGACCCGATGCTCTGGAATTCTCCGCAGTTTCGCCAATTTCTGCCGCTGTCCATCAGCGGCCGAGGCGTTCGGCTTCCTTCCCAATCGTAGGGTTGGTTTTTTTTTTTGCGTTTGTCGAGTCCGAGGTAAATTGGGGCGGCGTGACTCTCGAGGTTTCAACTTTAAGACAAAAAAAATGATATTGAAGGCAGTGGTTGTTCACCCGCGTGGATGGAACCCATTTTCCTCATGAAAGCAAAATTAATTTCAAGAATTTATTCCAAAATAAATTTCACAAAAACTTGTGAAAACTTAACAATAATGGAAAGATATATCGTCATACTAAAAAAATCTACATGTTTGAACCCCAGTATATTATAATTCCAACAAAAATACTTTATTTATCTCTGAATGAAAAAATAAACAAATAAAAAACAACTGAATGCAGAGATTTCTTTAATTCCGGTTTCTGTATTTTAAAGAAAATCATATATTTTTTAAGTCTTACACAAAAAAATCCACATTTTCGAAGCCTCACTGTATTTACCAATGTTTGGAATCTGAAAACATTCTTTTAATTTGTGGGCTGGGTGAATGCACATATGAACGTGCTGGGGTTCACAACCTCCAACAAGGTTCACAACCACTGATTTAAGGTACGTAAGGTACGTATTTCTTCAAGGTAAAAGATACTCATGTTCTGTTGTGGGCTGGAGACCCTAAACTGCTCTGGTGTGAATGAGAGAGTGGGTTGGACCCGGCCAGGGCTCACCCGTTGGCCAGGGCTGCTCTCTGGCACCCGTTCCTTTCAGAACTTTCATGGACAGAATTTCAGCCGGGTTGTCCAGGGGATCTGGTTCGGTGGCCACGGGACGGAGGCTCCGCTTCTTCGCAGATGATGCGGTTCTGTCGGCTCCAAACCCGAGACCGTGGTGCTCGAGGGGGAACGGCTGGCGCGCCCGGGTCGGGGAGGAGGTCCTGCCCCAAGCGGAGGAGATCAAGTATCGACGCCGACTCTGCAGCGGTCTGTCGCGGTGAAGAAGGTGGACCTCCGTTCCTCCCCTCACCTATGCTCACCAGCTGTGATAGGCTCCATTGAGAATGAATAATAATAATCATTCCAGGTCACAAAAGTAGGTCACCCAAAGTGAGCGCACCCCCCCCCCATCCTGGAGAGGCATCCGATTGGCCGAGGACGCGGCGACGTCACGCAGACGACCCAATTAACCCGTCAGTCGGAATAAAAGTAAAAGTCAATATTCCGCTTGAGAATGTTTTAAAGGCCACGGCGGCGCCGGGTGCCATTTTCCCCCGCTCCCTGTCTGTCAGGTGCGGCGCTGATGAAAGCAGGCGGCGTTCAAGGGCTTACAAAGACGGGATGAAGGCAGAACTTAAAACGGGCGGCTTTTTCTTTCTGCTCTTTTGATGTGCGTCCGCCGAGCCCAGAGTTCTTTTTTATTTTAAGTTTTTTCGTCAAACACGGTTTGGCGGCGGGAGTTTGAGGCGTGCGACGGCGCTCCGTTGATCCGTTTTTCTTTGAATTTACCTTCGCATGTGGGCAGGGAAACAAATGGGACGGACCGCCGAGATAGGAAAACGTACACGGCGCGATAAGATCAGAGAAAAAGGCCGAGAAAACCCGGGTGGAAAAACAAGCGGTCGTCCAAATCCGCCCTCGCAGCCGGGGTAAACGGCGAGGGCCGAAGAACATCGCATCCATTCGGACATGAAACCCCAAAAGTAAAAAAAAAAAGAAAAACCAAAAAAAAAACAAAAAGGAAGTTGGATGTAATTGGGTTTTCGTTTCAGCTACGGAGAGCAAATAAATAAATAAAAGGAAATGAGAAGGCGCCTGCAGCGCTGTGATATCCGCGGTGGGCCGGCCCGGAGGCCGAGCAGATGTACTCTCACTTTCTGATTACGGAATTACAGCAGACGGTAATTATTGGGAACAGCCAGCCGAGCCGGAGCAGCGTGAGCGCCGCGCTCCGGGGGACGCCGCCTTCACGGCCAGCCTCCTTTTCAGAGCAAGTTTAAAACAAACAAAAAAAAGGAGGTGACGTTTCGCTTCCAAACAAACATGTTCTAGTCGATATCTCCTGGAAGTAAAGGTTTCCTTGTAGTTTATATTATCACTAGTTTTTATTGTTATTTATGTTTCCCTTCGCTGCCACTAGGAGGCGCTAAAAAGGCCACTAGCTGTGGGTACTTAATAAATATGGATAATCCTTTTATTTTCGATTTTTGAAAAATTTTTGACTTTCTGTCTTCTCATTGTTTTTATTGCTTTTAATTGTTTGATGCTTATTTTTATTTTTGACTATCTTTTTTGATACTGTTATTGTTGCGCTACTGCAAAAAAGGAATTTCCCCGGTGGGGATCAATAAAGTAATATCCTATCCTGTCCTATATTTATATATTTATTTTATATATATATATATATATATATATATATACGTGTAACATTTTAAACTATAAATGTGTTAGGAATTTATTGATTTATATTTGTATACATATATATGTAAAAATACACATAATTATGTGTATATTAATCAATTAATTTCATATATATATAAATGAATTGATTTAATATCAAGCACTCTATTTATTTTTTCAATTTTTTGTCATATAAACGGATGGGTTTCGCATCTGCATTGGTTCCTCACAGTTGATATTATTATTTTTTTTATTATTATTGATGTTTGTGTTTCCCGTTGCTGCCACTAGGAGGCGCCAAAAACCTCTAGCTTTGAGTACTGACTAATGGCAGATGAAAGCGACGCTAAGGGAACGTCCGGCACCCATCGGGCGGCTGACGCATCGGGGAGTGACGACGGGCTAACAGGAGCGCTACCAAGGGCCGCACCCTCCTCGTGGATTGTGAAACGGACGTCTGAAACGACCGAGGAACTCCCTCTTCCCTCTTCCAAGTGCCATGAGACCGTGGAGCAACACGCCGGAGTGAAGCGAACCGGTCACTTCCGTGCGCTCCCCATCCAGCTCTCCGCCGTTCACTTAGCTTGTTTATTTAACAGGTGCACTCAACCTGCGCTCTGTGAGTTTGCTGCGCTTCACCTTTGTTTGCCATTCAATTTGCACATCCTCTTACTACATTTCCTCGTGATCATATACTGTGTATTTATTTTTTCGTTTTTTTGGTTGCTCCCAATCTGGCTTCCCCGTGGACAGCAAGAAAAAGATAAATGAAATAAAAAGAATTATATGGATGAAAAATAAATCAAAACAAAAAGCAAACATTTCCAGCTGGTACGCATGACAATAAAACCTTCAACTCGCACATTCATTCATGGCTTCATAAAATCTCTCATTTACATGCCTGATAAAGACATGCGATTATTCCAGGATCTGAAAACCATTCCTTCTCCCGTTAACGCGTCACGCAGAGAGACTCGCAATCATTCACTCTCTCGAGCGTCCGTCACGTGCCGGGCGGCTCGAAAATATTGATTTCCAATTATATCCAGTAATGCGAGAGAAGCACTGGGAATAATTCTTCTGCAGGGACGCTTTTTTACTTTAAATTAAAAAAATAAATAAATCATAAATAAGTCAGCAGCTCACCAGTGGAGGTTTTCATTTTTAATCACCTTCCTTTGTATTAAAAAACTAAGTGCATACATATACATATATATATATATATATATATATATACACACACACACATATATATATAATTTTTTGTTCTTTCCAGCGGGCAGAATAAATCCAGTTTGGGATTTACAGCAGAGACGACGCCGCCGCCGGACGCAACTGGCCGGCAGCCTCGGCCAATCGGAGCGGAGGAACAGCTGGAGGCAGGACGTCCCGCTCGGGCGACCTGTCAATCAAAATGGCCGCCGACAGAGACGTCCGGTTTGCCGGCGGCGTCTTTTTTCCACCGTGCGAAAAACAATTTTCCAGGTTTTTCCAGGAGCGACCTCGTCGGCGGGAGCATTTCCAGCTCCCGTCTGGTTTCATCGTCCGGACAATATTTATCTATTTTCCAGGTTGCGCGGAGCTTGTTCCGCAGCTCGTCTCCAGAAAGAAAGAAAAAAACCCTCCGTTTTGCGGCGAAGGAGAAGCGTCTGGCGGTTTGAGCGACGGAGAGCGTTTTCTGTGGCTCCTGCTCATTATGATGAAAAAAAAGAAGAAGGAATGACCTCGGGAGTGCAGCGGCGGCTTGCGTTCGGGCCTCTGCTCCCTCCTCCTCCTCCTCCTCCTCCTCCTCCTCCTCCTCCTCCGCCGCTGTTTGCCTCAGTATGCTAATGGCGAGCGCCGGCCGCGGCCGAGTAATGACGCCGCCGTCGGTGATTACAGCAGAAATAACCCCCGTTTATTACCATTAGTCCGGCTGCTCCTCCCGTCGCTCCGCCGTTCTCATGTCAACCGCTATCATCTGCCGCGATTGGCTGGCGTGAAGGTGCTCCGGCGCCCTCGGCCGACGATCGGACGAAGGAGAGCGGAGGTTTTACTTCCCGAAAGCGAGAGGAGGCAAAGCGGTGGTGGAGCCGGGTTGACTGATGGCTGCACGATGTGAAAGATCAAAACCGTCTGCTCCGAAGACGTGACAGAGCGCCAACAAGCTATGCTAACTCTCAGCGCGTTGCAAATGCGGTGTTAGCTTAGCAAACGCGCCACAGCCGGAGCAAAGCAGTGCTATAAAAAAAAAACCCTCGCAGTGTTTTGATTTGAGCTGGATATGTTGCTGCCGTTGAGCAGTTTGTTTCTTTCAGGGACGTGACGGAGGCGTGGCTGTGGATGAAGAACCTCAGAAGGCGATAATACCGCGACAAAAGAGCGCCCGGACACGGCCGCTCGGTCCAGATCGCAATCGCGTTTCGGGTTTCCCGACAAAGGGGCGCGACTTTAGCGACAAAGCTAATCTGCTCAGCTGTGCCGGGGACACAGAAGCCCGGTCGTCGGAGACCCCGGCCTCCCGCCGGTGCCTCCGCTGAGCGCGGATCCGGCCAACGGTGTATCTTCTGATTAAATCTCCGGCGGTTCCGGTTCCCGGCCTCCGTGAATCCCGGTTTAAGGTGATCATCCCGGAGCTTATCGCTCATCTTCCTCCCCGGATGGCTGAATAAAGCACCGGCCGTCCGCCCGTCGCGCGGGAACAAGACTCCGGCCGCTCCGGCTTTTTCTCTCATTTCAGGCGAGGCTTCACTTCGGAGGGAGATTTTCACGCCGCATTCACAACAATCCAATCATCCCCGGACGCTGACCGGCACATTTCCGGTCCAACCATCCCATCGTGGCCCGGAGGGACGCCGGCCAGAAGCAGAAGCAAACCAGGGCGGCAGAGACGCCTCATCAATAGCAATTACAACATTTTCCCAATTGATTGGATCCATTAAATCCATCCCGGGCGCTAAATGAAGGGTCCGCGGGCGCCGGCGTTACACAACCACAATCTGGAGCCGCTAACACACACACACACACACACACACACACACACACGCACAGACACACACACACTCACACTCACACACACACACACACACTCCAGAGATGGATCGTCTCCCCCCGCCATTGGCCGACTTGTGCGACGGCGTGACGACAAGCAGAGGCGCGCCGAGCTGAGGCAACACGGGCGAAGCGAACGGACACGGGCGTGTTACCGGGGCAACCGGAGCCTCGGCTTGGTTCAAGAAGTCCGATCCAAACCCGGACGCGGAGAACTTCTTTCAACGCGCAACTGAACGCAACTCAGAGCTGGCGGCAAATAAAACATGTTACGGTTTGAGATGAAAACGAATCCCGGGTCTGATTTTTTTTTTTTTTCCATTTTTTAAAGCCCGAGCTCAGCGTCGTCCCCGGCGACCGCCACGTCGACTCGTGTTCCGTCGCTCGCCGCCCCCCCGCGGTTCATTCAACCTGAAACAAAGAGACGTTTTTTCCTCCTCTGTTTCGGGTGACGCCGCAGCGAACGCCTCGGGGTCCCCGACGCTTTCCCTCCCTTTTTTTTTTTCCCGGGAGCTCCGCCGCCACGGAAGCTGGCGGCGGGTGAAAGGCCCGGGCGAAGGCCAGGCTGCTAATTAGAGCGGCGGCGGCGCTAGCTGCCCGAGACGGGCGCTAATTACAAAGCAGCGCTGAGACGCAGCAATTAGCCTCGCCTTCGGAAGACGGGCGGGTCTTTTTTGTCCCGAAGTACGAGGACGGAGGATTCCGCGGTCCGGCGGCGAGGCTAGAAAAACGACGGTGGACGGGACGCCGTCGAAACCGGAGCGCGGACGCCGCTCTCGGTCAGGGAGGAGAAGCATCTGCTCTTGCATAATGCATCAAAAACCAGCCGGCTGCCGGTCCCCCCTCTTCTCCCTCCGCACCCCGACCGCCACGGAAAAATAAAAATCCAGGAAAAGCACCTGCCAATAAGCCTTATCGCCGCCGCCGCCGTGTGACGAGCTTAATTACAAGAGCGATGTGGCGTTCCCGCCTCGCTGATTGCGGCGGCGAAAGATTACGACGGCGCAATCACGGCGAAAAGTGGCTATTCGTACACACCGACGACAGCACCGGACGCCGTGTTTGTGTGTCTGTGTGTGTGTGTGTGTGTGTGCACGTGAGGTTAAAGTCCAAGAAGAAGAAGAAGAAGAAGAAGAAGAAGAAGAAGAAGAAGACAAGAATGCTGCTGCTGCTGAGGTGTTTCTTGGAAAATGTCCAGGGCTGTAAGTGGAAACAGAGGGCAAATCAGAAAAGCGTGTGTGTGTGTGTGTGTGTGTGTGTGTGTGTGTGTGTGTGTGTGCGCCGGTCTGAGGGGAACTGTGCGAAGCTAAAAAAAAAAGGGAGGTG